>QTSX02002856.1:683049-701344 GCA_014839935.2 Entomophthora muscae | reverse complement strand
CAGTTACAGTAGATACTACTTGCAGCAGGTATAGCAGGAGGTTAGAAAATTGGAAGCCAGTCAGGGCGGTGATAATTGAGTAGATATCATCAACCAACAGAAGACCTTAGCATAGAGGTTGTAACTTCCAAAGCCCCAACAAAGTCCTTAACACATAGTGTTGGAGGTGTGCACCACAATGGACAGTATGGAATGCAGGACACCAGGGGAGGCCAGGAACCAAGAGTAGGAGGAGTTGAGTTGTCCAGGGTCATAGTGAGGGATCATGACCTAGCCCTTCTGGTGAGGGGCCAAAGAACTCTGGTCCTGTTGATAGCCTCAATCCCAAGGCAAGTCTAAGGACAGCTGTGAAGATGAGATGGTTGATCTTCTCCTTGATTGGAGTGGAGTTGGTGGGGACTAACTAGTTTAAGTTGGCTGATTTTAAGTAAAATCGAGTTTATTGAGGGGGATTAAACTCAAGAATAGCACATGCTATCACTGGGAGGGACCTTTATTGAGAGTACCCCCACTGTGCAAAGTTTTGCAAGTGGGAGGAAAACGGTGGGATTGGGGATCCCAAAAGTTTGGAAGGCGGAGACTTGGAACTGATTTTGAGGAAGGTCCAACACTTGCTCTTGTACAATCTGTTGTTGATTTGGAAGTTCTTGACTGAGGCCAATGGGTCCTAAAGTGGGAAGAGGTCATGTGGTGGGAAAAACTCAAGGTACCCTTAGAATCTATTTCTGTCTTGGGGCATATGATTTGGTTGGAGTTCAGACTCAACCTTGTGACCTGGGAAGCAGCAACTCATTGGTCATGGGAAGAATTATTGCTCACATTAAATATTTTAATTTTCACTCAGCTGAGTTGCCCGCAAAAGTGATTCAAAATTTGGACCAAGGATTTGAAAATCCCGCATTTTTACGTTCAGGTTCTGAATTTACAGTAAACCAAGGAGTTAAAAAGTAAAAAAAGATAAACCTATCTTATAACAGGAATTATATAGGAATAAATCAAACTATGCGTAAACACACAAAATTGGAACAAAAAGTGAAACCAAAACCAAAGGCAAAGAGCAAAAACCCAGTGAGAAGAAAAAAACAAAGATAATTGTTCTTTGATTAATAAATTATCAAACTAAACCTAATTTTGATTTGAACTTTAAGTTCTCAAAGCCTGCCCTCCAGGGCAGGGCACAACAGATATTGGGATCTCACAATAATAGGACCTTTCTATCACTTCTCTGATTGGATCAGGAGCACCTGAGGTGCACAAGCCTGAGCTTCACCAATGTTACTGTGCTGGATAATGTTGGGCTCCTTAAGGTGGAAGATATTATTGAGGAATTTCCAAAAATTGACACAAGCACTGCAGTTGGTCCCCAACAATTTGCCATGTCACATTTGCGCCTTCTATTCCTCCTCCCTATTCCCCATTCCTAAACCTAATTGAAAAGGTCTTTGGGTGGCTCAATCAAGACGTCAAGCAGGGGATGCCAACTGGGACTGAGGACCTGTTTTATTTGCTGCGTTATTGGGTCCACACCCTTCCAGCAACAATTTTTGCCATGTTTTATGGCCATGCTGATTCATTTATCCCTGTGTGCCTTGCCAAACAGCCAATCAACTAAAGAGCTTAACAATTCTGACTATTTTTTATCTCCTTTATTTGCTCTTTTATATTTATATATTATAATTTTATATTTAGTGTCAGGATTGGCAATTTTCTTCCCCTTGAAACCCAGGCACAAGGGCAGGATTCAAACCCTGACCCTGAGCCCCTGCAGGCTGCTGGCCCTGAGGACCAAGGGGCTGCCTGCCTGCATTTTCCTGGGGTCAAGTACATGCAAGCTGAAGCCAAGAATGATTATCCAAAAATGTGAAGCTAGCTAAACCAAAGGAAACATCACATCAAATGGAGGAGTAATCAAGGTGCCTAATGGAGGCAACAAAATTCCTACCATCTGCTTCATGGACTTGAAGACTTTCTTGGTGACCAACCAGTAACTGTCACCCAAGGAAAGCACAAGCCCAGGGCCTAACCCCATGACCACAACCCAAGAGCAAGAGAATCAAGTTGTCAATTTGAGATTTCTGATCAATGAAAGAACTCCCAGCCCAGGCGCCATTTCACTGCCTTTGAATCCAAGCAACCAGACCACCCAGCCCCACATTTCCTGATGCCCTGATTAACCCTCATGGAAAATATTAAGTTTGGAGGTGGGGTGCTATATAGACCAAAGGACCCCACACTCCAAACTAATTACCATTTTTGAATAAAGGTTATGTTATTTTGGCTTCCACAGCTGCTGCCTTATTTTATCTTTGCCATCTATCAATTCAGTACAAGATCACCCAGCACTCCTGCCTGCAGATTTTTGTCCTCCAGGGGTTTTCTTTGGTCCTATCCACTTCACAGAGTATCCTTTAAACCCCAAGTATAAGTAATACATCCCAGAAAAGATCATTGACCTATATCCCTTGGCCTGCATAAAATCAGCAGTTAGATACAACTGTCAAGGCCCTTGGATCCTATTGTCACCAAATTTTTTAGAGGCAAGTTCAACTACCTGCCTGCCTATAAACTCAATATGAAACTTCCTGTGATGCCCAAGCCAATGCCTGCCTCCTGACCCAACCTCTTAACTGATCACACTAGCAAGCTGTTTGGGATTATGTACATCACCCTCAAAGGGGTGATTGACACTATAATCTCATCCTATGGCCTGTAATCCTGTGTGGGGAAGTCCTTCTCCTACCTATTTAAGTTAGCTCCTCTCTTGTGATGGGCTCTGCCTGCAAAAAACCAGGCCCAAGTCACCCCTGAAAATGATGGGGCATCTGCTCAATCTTGGATTCCTGAAACTTAGAAGTTTCTAAGCCCACAATCACATAGAACAGCACCACTGATGCAGATGCTTAATTTTTGTATTGCAATTTATTTTTTCTTTTGTATTCTGTGGTGGAGATTACAAACACTTAATATTAAAGTATAATTAATATATGTTCATGTCACTACTTGCACATAAATTATAAAGGTAATTACAAAAGTAAAATGTAAAGTTATCAAGGTATATGTTGATTTTTTTAATAAATAGTATTATTACTGCATAAATAGCTTCTTTGAGATACTTTTGTTTTAGTAATAGATCACTGAGATAAAAAAATTAGAGACTAATTATAATATAAAAGTAAAATTTTAATGTAGATTTATTGTAGAAGATATTTTATTGAGGGTGCCAATAATTGATTTGGCAGTATGAACACACCTGGCAATAGAGATGGTGCACCACCTCCACTGCCACACTGTAGATAGTAGATACACTCTGCTAAAATACTCCTGCCTGCTAGTAAAAGGAAGGATAGTGAGATGGGAGTGAAGAAGCAGCTTTTCAAGCAGGGCTTCAAACCTGTAAATTCCAGTCAGGTCTAGGGCATCCTGGATAACATGGTTGACCAAGTTGTAGCCATATGGGACCCTCTTCTTATCAAGGGGGAGCCTAGACTTGTCAATCCCAAGAAAGATCCTGTACAGGTCTTTAATGTTGGAGCCTATTCTGAAGAAGAAAAGATACCCAAGGTAAACAACAATATGGAGCCTTTGTCCAGAAAAGGCCTCTGGGAAGTTGTAAAGTTTGTTGAATACCGTGCTGGTTTTTCTTTTTGTGCTTGGTCTTGGAAAATGTGAGCTCCATTGCCAGAGAGAGCCCCTTCTTGTTCTCACTCCAGGCCAGCTCAAAGTCTGCCAGGAGGATTTTGGTATTCTTTACAGATGTTTTGTTGGCAACAGCTAACTTACCCACCGCGTACCCAAAGCTCTCCAAGAGGTAAGAGATGGTGTGATCCACTGGGAAGCAGAAGCAAGCAGCTGCATGGGCCTGGCTCATCTCTGGTATGCTCTTAAATGGAAGTGTCTACAGGATGTCCCAAACAAGCTCAATGGAGTTTACACAGTAAAATCTACTGAGGGAAACCAGGTCCAGGTAGACCAATTGGGCATCCTTTTAGGCAGTAACTGCCCACTCAAATGCCCCTTTGCCATACATTAGCCCCATGAGCGCGTCCTGCAACATCAGGAAGGAACCATGTATTTGGCTCTCAAGTTTGCAAACCACAGGAGGTGACAGGGCCAGCTGCCTGGCCACATGGCTGGCATAGTTTGCATAGAAAGTTACATGGGTGTACAGGACCAGTACTTGGCGCACAACAGCATCTATGACTTCTAAAAACAGGTAAGTATTATGAAATAACTATTAATTTTTTATTAGGTCACCTTCTTTCATGATTTCTTTGCCTGCATCCTTGGACAGTTTGGCCACCTTTGGCGCAGCCAGTTGCACATTCAATTTGTTTCTTCATTAAACACCCTCTTTGTGGGATTGAGATGTGCATACATCTCAGGGTCATTGACCCAGACAGACAGCGCAGAGAGGGCAAATGTCTTGAACTGTAAGCCCTCTACCACAGTCTTATGAATGTTTAAAGCATTTTCAATTGTTTTTTGGGGGTGTCTGGCATCTTGGCCATAAGTGCCTTGGTGGACACCTTGTCAATTTTGTCCCCTGTAAGGACGGCAGACTTGACTTTTTCCTTGACCTTTTGATTGATTTTCTTATCTTATCAATTGCTGAGTCCAGATCCTTCAAAAGCTTTTCAAGTTCTCTCATATGATTTTTTACTAACCTTTGCATATGTTTTTATAGCTTTCACCCCAATAAACTCTATGTTATTCTGATATTATTGCCTCTTTGTTTATCCTTGTTTGTTTTCTCATTTACTACAATATCCCATATTTTTACCCACTGTGTATATGTTTTACCTTTATCCTAATATGTGTTGTTTGTTTTTTTTACTGCTTTCATAGCTGATGTATTGTTTTAGCTCTTTACACAGCCTCTTATGAAAATATTAACAAAAATTTGGTGATCAGCTAAAATTAAATTAGAAATTTATATGTTTATTGTGTTTATATAAAGTTGTTGCCAATCCAAATTCAAAACCTTAATGATAAACTTTAAGCCAATCAGGAGCCAAGTGATAAAGTGATTGTTGTGACATAAAGGATTGTTCAATGATTCTTTATATCACAACAATCACTTTATCACTTGGCTCCTGATTGGCTTAAAGTTAATCATTAAGGGTTTGAATTTGGATTGGCAACAACTTTATATAAACACAATAAACATATAATTTTATAATTTAAATTTAGCTTATCACCAAATTTTTGTTAATACTTTCACAAGGGGCCTTATAAAAAGCTAAAAATAACTGTTTTCTGGATCTAGATACATGGCATAGTAAACATGATTTACAGAAATAAACTGAGCATAAAGAATACAATCAACTAAAAACAAAGAGAAAACAAACTAAAATTCTGGATAAAAATAATATAAAAAAAATTGGTGGCAAGGAGTTTATGTTGGGGGGAATAGTGATGCCTATTAGGCAGAATAGCGTGAGAGAGAAGGGGTCAATGTGCTGCTGGCCTGGAGGTCTGGGATGGGGCAGGAGGGCTGGCAGGTGGGAGGGTATGGTAGCAGGGGTAGAACCAATTGGATTAATTGTGATGGATGCCATATAACGCTTGTTCTATTCCTTGTCCAAGTTTTGGCTGGATTGGTTTATAGACAGCTGTGGCGCAGGGTGGGAGGTGCTTGTCCTTACGTGATTGGTTGCCCATATTTACATAGAAGACCTTTTGCATAAACAAGTCAGTCATCATTTGGCAATCAAAGAGAGAATCATGGTCCAGGACTCTGAGTTAAAGGTCATTGAAAGCCTGTGGGTGGTGCTCCTGGACTGTGTCTCCAATATTAAAGAACACAACATCAGCCTGATGGATATCTTTGAGGCCAACTGGGTACACTGAGGCCTGGTGCCTGCGTCTTTGGATTGAATCAAGGGTGGTGGAGCTATCCTCTATCTGGTGGCTCAAGAAAACCCAATATGTGGAATTTATTCTATCCCAGAAGTCCAGAAATTCACCAGGGATATGGCTATACTTGTAGTCATTGGTTTAATCAGGGTTTGGCTAATAATAGACAAAGCTCTTGGCCAAAACAGCCAGAAAGGCACCAATAAATGTCCCCCTATTGACCTTTTTCCTTCCTTTTCTCTTGATATCTTTCTCTTGCTCACCAAAATTCTCAAAAGCAATTGAAAACTTGTAATAGGAGATGAACATGATGTCATTGGATAAATTTGTTAGGCATTGGACCAGGGTGGACTCAATGGCAGGATTGTATGAAGAATCCTCACTGCCATCACATTGGTTGCCACCAAAATTGGTCAACACCCTGATTGAAGCCACTTTCTTGTGCATCCAGAGCTGAACTGTAAGAGAGGGAGGCTAAACTAATTAAGTTTGGCTCCCATCCTGGTGAGACAAACCACCAGGATGCCGCCCAGTGGAGTACTGGGATGGCTGCGTGAAGAGGGGACCAAAGATAGGACACATGGGACAACTGAGAAAAGTACACATCCAATCCCATCAGCACCACCCCGGTGAGCAACCAGGGCGTACAAGTGGGAGCAGGAGGTAACTTCACAGGCGCTTGAAGGGGTACCAAGTCATTCTCCTCCAGATTGAGAAGGGAAGGCACCAACACCTCCTCAATTACAGGGGCAGGCAAAGTGTGATCAGCAGCATGTAAGTCCAAGTTGTCACAAGTCAAGCTCTTGACTAGAGCCTACCCAGAGACAAGTAGTCCACTAGGGAGGTGCAGGAGACTAGAGGGATTTTCTCCCACAAGGCAAGTAGAAGATGAGATATGATACCCTAAATCAGGGGAAGTTGTCTAAAGAAGTAAAAAAAGGGGGGCCAGGGAAAACACCACAAATCTCAGAACTGGGAGAATCATAGTTGCAAAGTCCACAAAATTTGAAGTCTAATGATGCAATTTTTGGGCCTTAAAATTATAAGCTGGGTGATAATAGGGTAGCCACCAGAAAACCAAGTAAAAAATAGGCTAGATGCTTGCAGTGGACTTGGGGACAATTGTGGATGCCTTTGGTGTATTCAGAAACAAAAGCAGGTTTGAATTCAAGGGAATACAAGCCAATTTCAACATATAAGTAAGATTTATATTGATTTTTAACTTGATTTTTAGGTTTGAACGGTACTTTCAAAAGTGTAAGTGATTTTAAACAACAACTATGTTCTAACACTTTCCCTAGGGGTTTTGAGGAGGCAGCCAGGTTTGGATGGGACCAGGATAAGGTAAGATTCAATAAGGAAAAGACTAACACTTTGGTAAAGATCAAGAGAAACTCCAAAACAGAGTTTTCCAAAATAAAATAACTAAAAGTTATAACAACCAGTTCCAAATTTTAAAGATATTGGAAAATTGACAAGCAGGAGACTCAAAGTCCCTTTGCTTTGTTAAAAGGAGTGAGTTACTAGGAAATTGATCACATGACCACTTGAGTTGCACCTAATTAGTTGGAGGAGAAATTTTGCTGGCCACGGCCAGGGGTACTGGAAAGTTCCAAACTAATTTCTTTGGCTCAACCTGATTGACTGGAGGGCATCCCAGACATTTGAGATTTGTTTAACTTTCTGAGTATCAATGTGGCGTCTTTTGATTGGTTGTTTCTGATTGTTTTTAAAAGTGGGCAACACCATTCCAACAAGTAATCCAAATTAATCAGTGTTTCTTCCCAGGGCGGGGCAACCAGTATCAGAGGATCTGTGCCATATTTGTGGGTATGGTGGGTTGGTTGCTTGTTATGCTTAACTTGAATAACAACTTCTTTAATTATCAAAGATTAAGTAATATGGTTTCTTCAATTTAGTGCATATAATAAATGTAGTAGTAGTAAATATTGATCCTTTATTTATTTATCTATCAAGAAAGAAAGTTATATAGATGTTGGAAGATTAATAGGAGCCGCTGAGTGCCAGGATCCTCTGCTCCACAGCCAGATCTCTCTGCCATCTTGGCCCACTATTACCCTAATGATTAGACAATCATTATTTAATATGGCTTCAAAGAACAACTTAGTTGATTGATAGGAACACCTTTCATCCAGAGCAAGAGTACTATTGCTCTCTCAGTCACTGAGTTTAATGGATCAAATGTCTGTTACAATGAAGGCTAGTTTTAACCAATCACTTCATGACAATCTGCAGGGTAAGCCAGAACAAATATCTCATCTAAAGTGTGTGCCAAATCTTCTAATGATTTAAGCGGCTTGGCTGTTGTTTTGGGACCTTTCTTGGTGCAACAGGGGGAAATGATTTGATCCAAAGCCAAAGAGGGCAGTGAATTTACATGAACCATGCACTCAGAAACCTAAATGCCATGGTGTGCAAGTTGCTTCCAGACCTGGGTTAGGGGAAGCTTGGGGTCCCTCTGCAGGAGGTCAAGCATAACTGGGTATGCCTCATTAATCTGGGACTCTGGGGCCTTCTTTGGCTTCTTGGTTATCCCAATCAGGTTCCCCTTTTCAGGATTGACAATTTGTTACCCCTCAAAACCCGGGCCCAAGGGCAAGATTCAAACCCTGAACCCAAATTCCTGCAGGCCGCTGGCTCCATAGACTGAGAGCCCGCCTGCGCTCTTCTGAGATTGAGCCCCTGCAAGCTGAAGGCCCTGCTAAGTCCCAAAGTCAGAATACCAGTACAGGTTCAATTATGAAGGTTCCTGAGGAAGAGTTTCTTGAATTGCCTAATGGAGGCAGAGAAGGTGGCCCTGTGAACTTCATGAGCTTGAAGTCTTCTCAAGTAATCAAACAAACTTAACTGCCAAGGAGAAACCCGGGCTTTGGGCCTGACCTCGTGACCACAGCCAGAAATCAAGGAAATCAAGTGACCAATTTGGACGTTCTGACCAATGAGAGAACATCCAGCCAAGGTGCCATTTTGCTGCTCCTACACCTGAGCCTCCTGGCCACCCGCCTGCATTTTTCCCAATATTTTGACAAAGCCCTTATGGGAAATACTAAGTTTGGAGGTGGGATGCTATATATGCCTATAGATTCTGCACTCAAACCTTATTGCCATTCTTGAATAAAGGTTATGTTATTTTGGCTCACACAGCTATTGCCTCATTTTGTATTTGCTATCTACCAATTCAGTACAATATCACTTGGCCCTCCTGCCCCACTGCCTGCAGTTTTCCGTCCTCCTGGTGTACCGTTTGGACCTGTCCATTTTACTGACTACCCTCTGAAATCTGAATACAAGGACTACACCCCGGAAAAGATACTTGAACTTGACCCTTTGGCCCGCATACAATCTGCAGTTAGATACAATCAACAAGGCCTGTGGATATTATTGATACCCAAGTTGTTCAGAGGGAAATTCAACTATCTCCCTGCTTATGACCTGCCCATGGAACCACCCGTGACCCCAAAACCTATGCCTGCTTCCTCACCTGACCTCCCAACTAACTATTCTGGCAAGCTGTTTGGGATTGTGTACATCACCCTCACAGGGGTGATTGACACTATAATCCTGGCTGCTGGCCCATGGTCCTGGGTGGGAAAGTCTGCCTCCTACTTTTTTAAGTTAGCTCCCCTCTTGTGGTGGGCATTGCCTGCAAAAAACCCGGCCTGGGTCATCCCTGGAAACAACGGGCTGGCTGCCCAAGACTGGATCCCTGACACCCTTGTTCATTAGGTTGTTGAATTCCTGCATGATAGTGGCTCAGGTAAAATTTAATTGGTTGGAAATCTGATCCCAGGTCAGGGCACGCTGGTTGATTACCACAATTTCTTGGAGAATTTGGGTAGCAATGATTTGGCGCTTGGTGCGCTGGGCCAGGGAGCTGAAGACTGATTGGCTGTAGAGAGGCAGGTTGGCTTTTGGTGGGAAGTTGTTCCAAATCAAGGTTGCCATCCTGATTGGTTGGTTGGTGGGCAGCTTGTGCAGGGGTGGGTATGGAAGCAGGGGCAGAGCTAGACACTAGGTGACTGTTGAACAAGTCAAAGCCATATGGGTCGGGGGTTGGGTACAGGTCAGCTTCCTTGTTACCTGCCTCAAAGGCTTGGGTGTAAACAGGTGCCTACACGTCCTGACCCTTGCCTCCATTGAAGCTGTCTTGGCTGCTGCTGGCTTGGCTGCTGGTGCCATTGAAAATGTTGTTGTTGTTAAAAACCATTGTAAAAAACCTAGGATAAAATCACTAAAAGTATAAGTTTAAAATTTTATGATTTATTTTTATTGTAATCATGAGTCCAGATTTTGAAAGTCCTTGAAACTATTATACACAAATAAGGAGCCATGAAAATGAACAAAATGCACTTGTTCCTAAATTGGATAGCTGTTGATTGGTTGTTAAACTGCTAATTTTCTATTTTAGGCTGCTTATACTACACATCTTGTGTGACTTCATTTTTTTATGTTTGTGAAATCTTGCTTCTAGATTGCTCAAATTTTGCTTCATTTTAGTCCTTCTGATGCCTTGTCTGAATCCAGATAAAATTATAATATATTCTGCAACAGCATCCATCCATATCACTTGGTGTGTCAGTTCTTTTTTTGTAGTTTGAGCTACACTGTTTGATGTTTGATATAATTTCTTATTTTGTGTTAGTGATGTTTTGTTTATTGTTTGAAATTTTTCCTGTTCACCAAAAATACTTAAACAAAATGATTTCATATCTAAGCAAACCCCAAATTGGGCAAGATTCAGGAAGCAAAAATCAAATCTGAAGTATTTTTGCTTGTTGCCATAGCTTTTAAAACTACTTTATACAAATAAAATTAAATTCAGTCTATCTATATAATTTATTTATTGTAATTTTGATCTGTCCATATATAGTAGCCTAAAGGCTTGTAGTCACTACTGTTTATTTTTAATTAGGTTTTATATTTATATATTAATTATTTTTGGCTGTAAATGTGCACTGTTACTTGTATGTTTAGATAAATTTAATACTTTTATTGATTCTAATTCCAAAACAGGCACTCAGAATATTTATTTCCTTTTTGTATGCTAGATTTCATTCTTAATTAGGATGATCTAGTATTAGTATTATAGATTCACTGATTTGTTTTGATATTTGATATTTTTATTGTCTGTTTCAGTTACTATTGGGGTTTGTTGTTGGATCAAGTCTTTAACTTTTGTGACTGAGTTCCATGTGTTCATAAAAAGCATAGTAAACATAGTAGATTTGTTCTGTGACTAAAACCCATGTGTTCTAGTGCTTGGTAAAATTGTTTTTGAATCATCATACATTTGTTTGTGTTAGGAATTTATATTGACTTTGCTCTACCTTGGTTAATCTTGGTAACCTGCCAAGCCATTAATTATGGAAGCTTCCAATATATTACTAGCAGGCTTAATTGATCTAAGAAGCCTTCATAAAGTAGATTTGGATCAACTATTGCAAGACCAACCAGAAATATCTTAGACCTCCAATTATGACTGATTCCCAATTGGCTAGAGTTATTCTGTTATACTCTAGTAAAATGCTGGGTTAGCAATAATGGGTTTCTCTGAGGATCAGAAAGGGTTGTGATTGATTTGCACTGGCAACCTGTTGGTGCCTCTGTAAATTCCTGCTAGAAAGGTTGCTTGGTGAACTGACAAACTATGTGCTAAAAATAGAGTCATTAATTAGTGCCGCCACCGCCAGCACGCTTATAGATTATACATGACTCTATGGCAACAAGTACCCAGCGCAAGGTACTATTAAATTGAATCCCATGCCATTGCATGGATGCCTGACTCTGGGAGTTGATGCTGGCGGTCTGGGGATGGAAAGACTGGCCAAGCAAGAGTTAGAAGTGTCAGATAAATTATCCTGGCAAGAGGGTGTGATCTCTATAAAAGCCCTTCCATTGGACTAATGGAAGGCAGATAAAAATAAGATATACCTACTGTAGAACGTTTTCACAATAGAAGATAATCTGATTTTAAAGAACCTTGTCAGTTCTTAAACACCTTAGTAAGCCGCCAGCCTAGAAAGCTTCTTGCTAGTTGCCTCCCTTGGACATCACCAGCCATTGCCTTGCCAAGGAATTCACAGACGCCGCAGTAACGCTTGTTGTCATACAAGCATTCTATCAACATAATGACTAAGATAACCCAATTACTTAATAAAGCAAATCTTAACCAGACCGCCTGGTCTGATAGCAGAACCAAAAGATCTGACAGTTTGCAGTTTACATAGGTCGGTATGTGACTGGACATTTATGCCAAATAGCTCACATTTTCTGTGAAATTATCTTCTGTTTAGATCTAACAAGTTGAAGTTTGTTTTGGGACTGAGCCTATGTATTCTAAACTGAAAAATATTTGTTTATCTCAACAGGTTTGAAAACTATTGTAGTTTTTTTACCTGTCAAGATAAACAAAATCAACTCAGTCTAAAAATAAAATCAAAAATCAAGGTATTTATATTAAATTACAATATATTTGGATCTACTTAAATCTTGTCTTGACTGAGTTGGTTTTGTTTATCCAACAGGTTATAAAACTACTGTGCATAAACATCCTTTTTAAAGAAATTTAAAGTTCAATTTGCCAATGCTTTAAAATAATGTATTGGAATGTTAGCTGCAATAATAAACATGAAAATATAAACTTGAAATTAAACTTAAGCTTGAAAAACTAACTTTAATTTGGTTACATTGGGCAAAAATTCAATGACACCTAAAAATATATTAGGTTTTAAATAAGAAAAATAAAGCTCAGAATTAGCTCTAATATTATCAGCAGTGGTTCAAAGTACTGTAAATTCAGAACTTAAAGATAAAAATGTGGAATTGTCAAATTCTTTTGCGTGAACTCACCAACTTAATGGAGTGATTTTCATCCCAGAACAACTTACTTTTTTATATAAAAGGATGAAAAATATTCCAGTAAATTGGTGAATTCACGCAAAAGAATTTGACAATCCCGCATTTTTACCTTTAGTTTCTGAATCTACAGTATCTAAATAATTTGAAGCTAACATTTAAATATAACAGTTGAAATTAATGAGTTTGCTGAGATATTTTAAATTTTTTCAATGAGAAAACTTCACAAAATGATATTGATTTTAAAAAAAACATCTTTTACTCTCTGTAATTTAAACTGCTTTATACAAAAAGAACTGAAAACATACTATCTACTGCAAGATAGTTAGCTTTTTTAAAAGCACCAGATGTATTTGAGCTATTAGAGCTTATATAGCCTTGCTTAATGAATAGTTTTTGGAAATTAAGAATTTAGATCTAATAAAACATAAAAAAATATCATTTTTTAGATTATAAATCTTCAAACTCAATAATTTTAGAATTTAAAAGAAGCTATGTTGAACTAAGAAAAAAGTAAGTCCTATTTCTGCAGTTTTATTTTTATCAAAAAGATAGCTTTTGAGCTTACTTTTATGAGATTCAGGCTTCTAAGCTTTGAAGCTTTTATATCTTAAGGCCAGAATTGGCTTAGAGCTTACCAACTGGAGATAATAGCAATATCGACTGCAGAGCATGTATGTACACATCACTATATATAGTAAGCATCGAGGGCGATAACACTTCCGTCATCAGAATGATGCCATAAAATAAATTATACTCTGGATTAAAAGTTGTTATCTCTTTACATCTAGATGATTCATTTGGGTCTAATGATCAAAAAATTTGAAATTAAACTAATGCGTCTAGCATAGCGTTTATCAAACCACTTAAATTTAAAAGTTACATAAAAATAGGGTGGATTTACACATATTATTAGGTATATTTTTTAAAAATCAGAGCTTTGTAAAACTATTGCCATTAGAATGAGACTGGTTTAAAGTATACTGTCTTGAATTTTCAGAGCTAGTTTTTGAAAATCCATAAAATTGTTAGCTTTTTACAATTCGAAATGGTGCAGATATTCAGTTGTTATAAGAAATCTATTTAAAATATATATTATCATTTTTGTATTTTTATTATCATATATTTTAGGATAATTTGATTGAAACTGATAAATATTTAAAAAAAATGCTATGTAAATAAAATTGTTTCCTTAAAAATACCTAAAAGTTCACAACATTTCAAGTTGTAAAAAGCTGCTGATTTATCTCTTTATTGAAAGGTTAACTCAAAAAGTTCTGAAATTTCAATACCATATATTTTAAACTAAACTCGTTCATATAGCATGTTTTTTCAAAGCCTTGACTTTTAAAATTTATGATCAAGATAAAGTGAAACTAACTAACTCACTTCTATCTTGCTTCTTTGGACATTAAATTTAAATAATTTGATGAATACTGTGCTAGATAGAATACTTAAAATTCAATATATTTGATTTATAGACTCAAAAAGAAACATAAAAGTGAAAGATATAATTTTTGCATACTTTATAAGGTTTAAAGGGATTGCGATATGGGCTCCACATTTTTACAATATAAATTAAGTGCCAAAATATAACTTGCTTTTTGAATTGATCTAATTAAAGTTTTCAGTCATATCAAAGAACCTAATATTCTCCCTTCAATTGGCCCCGTTGCTAATGATATCATCATGTTTAAAGTAGCCAATCAGATACAAACATGTTTGACTTTCAATGCTAATTAAAATTATTGGTACGCTACTGGGAATTCGACAGCAAACTGAAGCAGGTTCACAGTTAATCTCTATATATATTACAAATTTATTGATGAAAGATCCTTCCAAGAACAGCCGAAAGGCTGCATTGACGAGCACAAATCAAGGGTTCGTAGGCTATTGAAATTGAAAATGTTTTTTTCATCGAGGACGCGTGTACGCGTACGCGCTTAGGAAGTAAAAAGCAATATCTTAAAATAAGAAATATAGAATACTCTTAAGTCCACGATTGATTAGGTTACGCTAGCTCCGTTATTTTTGCATTTCAATTGGATTTTGTATGTTTGTGCGATAGGTTGAGAGTTTAGCGTGATTAAAGAACAAGATCTTAAAATTTTGTATGGACTTTGAGAGCTACTTCAGTTGTAGCCAGCTTGCTTAACTTTTACCTCTCTCTTTTATTTTTTCTACTAGCTTTAAACTACAGTATGCTTGAAGCCAAACTTATTCAAGGCTCTGTTCTCAAGAAGGTTGTTGATGCCTTAAAGGAATTAGTCAATGAAGCTAACTTTGACTGTAATGATTCTGGCATTCAATTGCAAGCTATGGATCAATCTCATGTAGCTCTGGTTTCCCTTCTTTTACGTGCTGATGGTTTTGATCCTTACCGTTGTGATCGTCATTTAACCTTGGGCATTTCTCTTGTCTCTTTGACTAAGATCTTGAAGTGTTCAGGTAATGATGATTATATCACAATCAAAGCTGATGATGCTGGTGAGACTCTTAATCTTACCTTTGGGTCTCAAAGTAGGTTGATATTTTATCATTTTTACTTACTTTTAAAGAGGAAGATAGGATCAGTGAATTTGATCTTAAACTCATGAGTATTGATTCAGATCATCTTGGTATTCCAGATACTAAATATGATACTGTCATTACTATGTCCTCCACTGAATTCATGAGAATTTGCAGAGATCTCAGCACTATTTCTGATTCAGGTAATTATCTACTTTAAAAACTTATTCTAACTCTCTTAGTTACTCTAGATGTCTCTAAGGGTGGAATCCGTTTCTCTACTTCTGGTGAACATGGAAATGGCTCTGTTTTCATCAAGCCTGGAAGTTCTGTTGATGAAGTAAGCTAGTTTGTATAACTATTTCTAATTCTGTAGGATGATTCTTCTACCACTACTATTCGTTGTGGAAATCCTGTCTCTCTGAAGTTTGCTTTGAAATATCTTCTCAACTTCACAAAAGCCACACCTCTTTCTTCTACTGTTACACTAAGCATCCTTGAAAATGTCCCTATTCTAGTTGAATATCCTATTGGAGATATGGGTTACCTGCAATTTTATCTTGCCCCCAAAATTGATGAAGAATAAAATTTTAGATGTTCTCTCTTTACATAACAAATAAGCTATTATCAGATAAGTAGGTATTCTTGAGAAGTTTGATTTATGATTACTTTATAAGTATGCCCTTCCAATCAATATTATAATAAGGGCTCATCTTTGATTTGATTATAAGTTAATTTATACTGTATTATTATTTTATATATTCCTTTAAGTCTAACCAGCAGGATTTCAGTTTGTAATGTTATTCTTTTCTTAGTCTTTTCTGTTTTACATCTAAGCATTATATTTTATAGTTACACTAAATATAATTTAATTTCCTTGGTGTTGTAACTGTGCTGTATTAGCAGAGTTACAAGGGGAAAATAATTGGAAACTAGATAATATCTGTCGCGTATATACTTCTGGGAAGTATAATAAACAAGATAAAGGGGGAAGATTAAGAAGAGAATGATACTTTATTGGATATGAATATAGGATAATATATAGTATCATGGGAAGCCACATGTTGTCCATGTACGTCATGGAGGTCATGGGGCTTATCTGAGTAATGTTCCTCTTAAGTCATGAGGCTTACTCAAGTTGTGTTCCATTTAGGATCTGGATTATTTGATCCCCGTAATAGATGGTCAACTGATAGTAGTGCCACTGATTTACTGGTTAGTTGGTGAGCCAGTTGGTGACCTATTTGGTGATCTGCTTGGGGCATTAATTCCCCAAGAGGAAGTAATCAAAGATGTTGCGACATATCTTTATTGGGATGTGTGAGATTATACAGTAGTGGCAAATCATTAAAGGGAACAAGATTGAGACAATCACTCAATTGGAAAGTATAGGGGGAGGCTTGATCCTGGTAATGAGTCAAGCGCTAAATCAAGTTGCTTTTTGAGTAGGGATCATCAGTGGCTCTTGTTGCCTTGTTTGGGAATGTGAGTTGACTTTTGTATTTGGCTTCAAGTGATGGGGAAGTTAGTTTGAGTGGTACAGGGTCTCTTGTGTGGAATTTTGCTGTGGGTCAACCCCGCTGTTTTGACACCCCCTGGCTGAGGAGCAGCTTCCTCTGCTGGTAGGTCTGTGGGGAGGTTGTCTGGGGCACGGGCTCCACATTTCACCAATTGCTGTTCTGTTGCTGGAATCACAATCTAGCACTGCTTCTGGTGGGCCTTATATGATCTAAGCCTATTGTGGTACAAGATTTTATCCTGCTTCCTTTTGATCAAGCCTTGTACCAGATAAGTATTGTTATCATTTACCTTTAAAACAATGGTGGGGCCTAATTTCTTGGGTTGTAACTTACTTTAGTTAATGTTTATTACCCAAAACTTATCCCCAACCTTGTGCCTTTCATTCAGAGGAATTAATGTGTCTTGTAGGTACTTCTCTTATCTGGCTGTTTGATCATTATTGGCAAGGTGTACTTGGGGATTAGTTCTTGGTAAAACTTGTTTGGTTATTACTAACTTGGGCCCTGCCAGGGCTTGAACTATATTTGATTGTGTGATGTAAACTAATTTGAATGGACTCTTTCCAGTGAATATGTTCACATGGTTTTGTAACACAAGGAAGACAGTTGGTAGCCGCTTGGGCCAGTCTTCAGGTGTCCCAGCAGTGAGTTTTGCAAGGGCTTGCACTAGGCTATCATTCAAACATTCCACTCTACTGTTGGCCTGAGGGTAATAGGGCGTTGTTTTTGTGTGTTTCACTTCTTGTTTTACCAGGTATATATTGGTGTCATTAGATGTGAGTTCTTTGCCACCATTTGTGATCAGCAGTTCTGGCTTTCAAACTTACTGATGATTTCTTTGTCTATGAACCCTTAGAAACTGTTATCAGTGTGGGCTTTGACAGCCTGTGCCACTGGCCATCACATGGCAAAGTCAATGTTGGTGATTATTTACTTCTTGACATCACTCTTTCTGGGCATGGGGCCTAAAATTTATAACACCCATACTTTGAAAGGTAATTGAGTGACAATTAGCAGTAATGACTTGGGAGGGGTGTTGCTCTTGGAAAGCTTCTCACAGACCTCACACTTATTGAGCACTTCATGGATGTCTTGGTACAGGATAGGCTAACACACCTTGTGCTTTAGGGATCCATATAGATTATTTATCTTAGTATGGCTGAGGTCTCTGTGATAGTGTAGAATGGTATCTACTCTCTTATGGGTGGGTGTTGTGAAGTGATTGATTAAACTAGCCTTCACTTTAACAGCCATTAATCCATTAAGCTCGGTGAATGAGAGAGCAATAGTACTCTCACGCTGGATGAAAGGTGTTTCTATCAATCAACCAAGTTGTCCTTCCAAGCCATATTAACTAATGATTGCCCAATAATTAGGTTAATAGTAGGCAAAGCCTACAGAGGGATCTGGCTATGGGGCAGAGGATCCTGGCGCTCAGCGGCTTCTATCAATATCCGAACATCTATATAACTCTCTTTCTTGATAGATAAATAAATAAAGAATCAATATTTACAGCTACTATACTTTATTATATG
>QTSX02002856.1:407979-683039 GCA_014839935.2 Entomophthora muscae | reverse complement strand
TTCCAAGCCATATTAACTAATGATTGCCCAATAATTAGGTTAATAGTAGGCAAAGCCTACAGAGGGATCTGGCTATGGGGCAGAGGATCCTGGCGCTCAGCGGCTTCTATCAATATCCGAACATCTATATAACTCTCTTTCTTGATAGATAAATAAATAAAGAATCAATATTTACAGCTACTATACTTTATTATATGCACTAAGTTGAAGAAACTATCTTAAATTAGTCTTTGATAAACAATAGGTTGTGATTTGAGTTAAGCGTAACAAACAACCACCACACCATAACCACAAATACAACAGTAGGTACACATGAAATGGTTGTTTTAACCAAAATTTCCAAGTGCAGTATGCCATAGACTGTCAGGATACCAAGTATTGGTGGTAGAGCTATTTGATGCAGACAGCAGGACCACTGGGCCAGAAGGTAAGGCCCACCAGAGGATGTGAGCCAACTTGATAACATAGGATAAGAATCAACCAAGCAAGGACTAAGGGCCAGAACTGGGTACCATATAGTCCACCAAGCCTTTCAAAGTAATATATAATTCTACAAACAGCTGGATGATAGTGGTATCAGTGATGGCAACAGAATCTTGTGGGCAATTGGGCCGAGGGGTCAGGGGAGGAGTCATTAGTATCAGGTAAGCAGACAGATAATTATACTTATTCTAAAATAGTCTGGACTAAAATTTGTACCACTTTTCTTTGAAGTTGTAGGTTTCTGAGGTTCTGGTTCTTTCCAGGAGGCCAGCAGTAAGTATGTTTTCCAGGGTGAAATCAGAGTAGGCTGGATTTGAAGGGTACTCAGTAAAATGTACAGGTTCAAAGAGTGATTTAACTGGGCATAATAACACTGGCAATGAGGCTTCAAGATCATTGGTAGGATTGTCAGGGGCCTTTAAGTCTACAGGAATGTAGTGTAGGTGGTAAAATACTAGAATTAAATAGGGCAAAATTTGCTGAACCAAAGGTTCATTTTTCTTTAATATCAGAATGACAATACTGCCATTCTCAACGTTGCTGGGGGCTCATACTACCAATTTTGGTATCTCCAGAAACTGTGGACTTTAGGTCCACAGGTATTCTTCCAATGGGAAATTGGCACTTCAGTATGTCCTCAGGGGCGGTTAATTATGGGTTGGCTGGTGCTGATGAATAGATGTGGTGATGTTCTATTTTTATGCTTCTATTCTCAATATCACACAGCCCAGCCAAATGCATTTCATTTTGGAGGCTAGGGACAAGTACTGTCTGACACGTATTGGGGGAGTATCTTCTTGCAAGCAACTGTCTCTGCATAGTTCTGGGCCTTTGGTGGTGCACCCTTTGTTGTGGGCCTATCATTACTTGATAAATCAACTTGAATTTGCAAGAGGATCATTTAATAGCCTTCTGATTTGAGCCCAAAAAAATGTGGTCAGCCATGCCCTTGGCCCTCTGGGCTGGAAGGCTGCAGATTGCAAGGACCAGGTTTCAATTCCTGCTTTTAAATTCTGATAATTATCAGAAGAAAAATGTCATTTGTGATATAGAAATCCACAAACAGGTATTCATTTTTAATTACAGTGTTGTGGGTGATGTCTGCGTTACCCAGGAAAATCCCTTCATCTTTGGTGCACAATACCAGAAGGGGCCAATTGTATTCAAGTTCAATCTGAACTCTAGAGGCCCTAATGTAGAGTCTGGATAAAATGTCTGCAATAAAGAGTTCTGGTCATGGTTTTTACTGGATCTTCATATTGAATCTCTCTAGAAATACCATCTAGTGGGCTTGTCAAAGGGAATTTTTATCTACATTGTAAAGTAGATGAGAGATTTGTGGTTGATAAGGAATTCAAAGTCCTCTTGTCTCTCAAGTTAACAGCACCATTTAAATAGGCAGTGTGAGGTTGTGAGGAGCTCTTTGTTGTGGATTGGGTAATGATATTTGTTGTATTTCAGCTTTATGGATTTGTATGCTATTGACAGGTACTTGCTAGTATCAGTCTTGATATAGAGGACCCTGCATACAAAAGAATTTGAGGTATTGGTCTCTATTTGGTAATCACTTTCCTGTCTTGGGTAATGTAGGATCAAAACAGACACCAGTTTCTCTTTGAGGTGTCAGGATTGTCAATTATTTCCCCCTGGAAACCTGGGCCCAAGAGGGGGATTTGAACCCTGACCCTGAATCCCCACAGGCTGCCGGCCCAATGGACCAAGGGGCCGCCTGCCTGCATTTTCCTGAGGCCAAGCCCCTGCAAGCTGAAGCCAAGAATGATGGTCCAAATGGTAAAGCAAGCCAAACCAAAGGAATTAGTGCGCCAAATGGAGGAGTAATCAAGGCGCCTAATGGAGGCAATGTAACTTCAACCATTAGCTTCATGAGATTAAAGTATACGCTGGTGGTCAATCAAGAGCCATCCCCAGAAGGAGGCACAGGCCCACGGCCCAACCCCATGACCACAACTCTAGAGCAAGATAATCAAGTAGCCAATTCAAGATCTCTGACCAATGAAAGAACTCCCAGCCTGAATGCCATTTTGCTGCCTTTGAACCAGAGTACCCAGAACCCCCAGGCCCGCCTTTTCAAATGCCCTGATGAACCCTCATAGAAAATTTTAAGTTTGGGAGTGGGGTGCTATATAGACCAAAGGACCCTGTGCTCCAAACTTATTGCCATTTTTGAATAAAGGTTATGTTATTTTGGCTTACACAGCTACTGCCTTATTTTGTATTTGACATCTATCAAATCAGTACAAGATCTCCTGGCCCTCCTGCCCTCCACCCACAGATTCCTGTTCTCCAGGTGCTCCCTTTGGCCCCATTCACTTCACAGAATACCCTTTGAAATCTGAATACAAGGAATTCACCCCGGAAAAGATACTCAAACTAGATCATTTGGCCCACATATAATCTGCAGTTAGATACAACTGTCAAGGCCTGTGGATATTCTCAACACCAAAATTGTTTAGAGGGAAGTGCAACTATCTTCCTGCCTACAAGCTCTGCATGAAACTTCCTGTGGCCCCCAAGCCTATGCCTGCCTCCTCATCCAAACTCCCAACCAACCATACTGGCAAGCTGTTTGGGATTGTGTACATCACCCTCACAGGGGTGATTTACACTATAATCCCGTCCACTGGCCTGTGGTCCTGGGTGGGGAAGTCCTTCTCCTATCTTTTTAAGTTAGCTCCTCTCTTGTGGTGGGCTTTACCCGCAAAAACCCTGGCCCAAGTCACCCCTAAAAACAACGGGCCAGCTGCCCACAACTGGATCCCTGACATGAGGTGTCTGAAACATAGGTCCAACTGCAGCATCCACCAAAACTTGGACTTGGCACTCATGATAGATGATAAAAGGCTGTGAGCACACCACAGTTAGTAATAAAGCATCATAAATAAGCTACCATGTCTAAGAAAGTTCTGGGTTTGCTCTTGTCCTTTAGAAGTGGCATTTTTCAGATAGATTGGATCTTTCACATATTGGACTTGATTACGTCATTTGATAATATGTAGCCAAGGATAGATAATTTCTCCCTGAAGAACTGACACTTAGAAAGTTTTTCTAGGAGTTTGTTTTGAGCCAGCATGGAGAGTATTACTTACAAATCCTTATGGTGTTGTTCTATGTTTGGACTGTACACAAATCTATTGTCTAGGTAGACAAAGGTGTGTCTGCCAATAGGATGTACAAACAATTCATTCAATAAAGAAACAAAGATGGATGTCACGTTGGGCATCTCAAATTTGATTTATTCAAGCTACCTAGACATTGCTGACATGGTATAGCAAGCCTTGCGGCCATGTAACAATAAAAAATTAAGGGGAGGGGAAGAAAGGAAACTTGCAACACAGGAGAAAATCTTGATGGGAATGAGTGGGGAGGGAGGAGAAAGGGGTATGGGGCCAGGGGAACAAGGGGGATGAGGGAGCGCAGTTCATATCTTGGGGAATAATGGTAACCAAGAACTCAGTGCCAATGACCACAAGGCCTGGAATGATTGCCCATTCCAAAGCTATATTGCTACACAGATTGTACACAGAGTTACCAAAGAAGGCCTTAGTTATAATCTAAGACAACTTCTGGACAATAAAGACCTGGTGAATCTGGGTAGGGGTGGATGCCTCTTCAAAGGAATGTATTACTGAGGAGTGGATGACCCAAAGCACCAAATGAAAGATTTCACCTTTGTATGAGTCAGGTACTTTGGACAGGGATCCATACAAAAATCAGTCAACTTCACCATCATGATAATAGTAGTTGTAGTCTCTGGGGGGGTGGAGCAGGGAGAAAATGGTTGTCCTTATATTAATTCTAGTAGATCAGAGGAAGAATCTATGGACAAGGGTATCATCTGCATCACACCTTTCACAGATGGGGTTGGTGCAGTCACGTTAATCTGCTGTCCTGTACATTATGTGAAGGACTTTTTATGTGTTTGTTCTCATATTGAGGTTGATAATGTCCATGTGGCATTCATGCTAGTAGAACTTGCTTTGGGATGTATATCTATATGACAGGAGTACATCCATGGCTTTAGGGACAATGGTGAAAAGGGAGGGTTCAGAAACCTTGGTACCTGAGTGTTCCAGGATGCCCATGAGCATGAATGTAATACCAGTTGGGCCTTTCTTTTGTGCTGTGCATCTGGGCAGAAAGATCTCAGGCTCCAAAAATCCTTATAGGTGGACAGAAGTCTCTTATAGAATCAATCCATTCATTGGGGGCCTCTCTCTGGTGACTCCAGAGAGCCAGTTGTTCAGGGTGTGGGGCTTGTGAGCTGGGGATAAGCCCAAAGCTCTAGTCCATTGAGACTTCAGTGTTTATATTCAGTGTGGGATGGGAATTTGTGCAGAAAGGATGAATGACATGGCTCTTCCAAAGATCCTAGCTGTAACCTGATTGATGTTGGTCAGTCCAAGGCTGCCCTTACTGGTGCTTCCACAAAGATTCATGGGTGTAATGGGCTGGGTTTTGAACCTCCAAAGCGCTGAATGAACTATCCTGTTCAGATCTTGGTAAAAGGTTATGAAGAGGGGGAAGAACTGTTATGTGAATCACACCTTGGAGTAGCCCAGGGTGTTGACCACCTGTACTATGCCAATTTGGGTGACCAAGTTGCAGCTCCAGCTTGTCATTGCTTATGTGATTTCTCTCAGTGTGTTTTATTTCATAAGGTGGGTGTCAAACCCACTCACCTTCAATCAGGCACCCAGATGTCTTAATTCTTTGCTGGTGGGCTTGATTCCAAGGGGGGTCAAAACCCAGGTGTGCCCAGGATAATTTCCTGGGATTTTTTGAATTTGATCTTTTTGTAGGAAAAAGCTGAGTATCTGATCAGGAGTGAGACAAATCATCTGAAATCCTTCTTTGAAGATAGGCCCACTATACAATCATCAGAAAATTCTTTGACTGTGAGTGGGTCTTGGTCATGGGTTGTGATCACTTTCAGGTTTTTACTCATGTGCTTTATCCAAGGATCAATTGTCATGTTGTAGAGGATTAGGCTCAGTGGGTCCCCCTTGTATGAGTCCTCTGGACAGGGGAATTCCGCCTGTATCTCCATGGGCTGTTGCAACCTGGATAGTTGAATACATAAGAAAGGATGTAAGCCATGATTGTATTGTTGCTGGGAAGGAGTGGGCCTTCAAGAATGCATCCAGATACTTCCATGATACTCTGTTGTACACCTTCTCTTGGTCCAATAAGACAACCACTCCTTGCTGAGAAATGTCCCTAAGGATGTTTGCCATCATTTTAATGTTACTAATTATAGTTCTTCCAGGTGTGAAGCCACATTATTTCCCATGAAGGGTATGGGGTGTAAGGGTGCTCAGTCTGTTCACCATGATCTTACTCATGATATTCTGGTCTGTGTTCAAGAGTGTAATGGGTCTCTAGTTCTTAAGCTCACCTTTAAGTACCTTCTTGTGGATCATAATAGCTAGTCCTTGGCCACTGTCATGGATGCTAGACCCACTTGCAGGGGCATTATTATATACCTCAAGAAGTGTAGGGTATATGGCCTCAAAGTAATGCCTGTAGAACTCATATGGCAAGCCATCAAGGCCAGGGGCTTTTTTCTTGGGTGAGTTTTTGATCAATACCTCAAGTTTCTACAGATTTACAGAGAAAGGTAATACATCCTGAATAAAGGTCCTTGGAATCACTGAGAGCCATGCATCTAGTGCTTCCTGAAGGGAATCTGACTCAGAAGTATAGAGGTTTCTATGGAACTTTTTAGTTTTTTTAGCACAATTGTGCTATTTTGAACTTTTTTAACTTTTATTATTACTGTAGATTCAGAACCCAAAGGTAAAAATGCAGGATTGTCAAATTTTTTTGTGTAAACTCACCAACTTGCTGGAATATTTTTCATCCTTTTATATAAAAAAGTAAGTTGTTCTGGGATGAAAATTACTCCATTTAGTGGGTGAGTTCACACAAAAGAATTTTAAAATCCTTCATTTTTACCTTTAGGTTCTGAATTTACAGTACAGTAGTTTTCAAACCTGTCGAGATAAACATATATTAGCCAGTTTAGAACGCATAGGTTCAGTCACAAAACAAATTTCAACTGGACCCAGTTGAAGGTAAATTTACTCAATAAAGCTTCCATTTATCTAGGGCCGTAAAAAACAGTAGATCACATTAAAAATAAAGTCAAATATTAAATTCTGAAAATGAGATACCAGACATGTAACTCAAATTCAAAACGCACACAATCCAGTCACTTCCCAAAGCATTCTACATCAAATTTGATAATGAGTGTGTGGAAAATATGATATAAACAGAGAACACATGGGGTTCAGTCACAAAAGTGATGAACTCAAACACAAAATGACTCATTTTTTGAATATATTGATTATTTTTGGGACTCAAAATAAAAATAGTGGATTTCAGGAGCAAGTCCACCAAAATCTATTCAAGGAACTACAGCATTATTTTCAATGCACATGCTTCTAAATTTGGACATTTATGTCTGAGAGAATTACTCAAAAAGGAGCACTCATTTTATTAAATGTATTTTCTAGAAATACTTTTTTACTTTTCTGTTTTAATAGAATTTTTATTGCTTTTTTATTAATATGAGTTTTTCAAGTGAAAGTAACACTTAATGAAATAAGCCAGTTGAAAATAGGAGACATCTTTGTTTTCAAATTGGCATACCAACTTGTGATCAATCTAGCACCAGACCATTTGGTTCTCTGGTGCTATATCAATCACAAGTTAGTGTGCCAATTTTCAAACAAAGACGTCTCCTATTTTCAACTGGCTTATTTCATTAAGTTAAACTGGGTACAATAACTGATGCACGTCTGGTCTGAACCAAGCACAAAGACACCACATGTACACCCATTCTGATTAGCTCTGTTGTTGGGATGCATTCATTTTGGTATAAAAACAAAATAAAATAAAATTAAAACAGTTTATCTATATAATTTATCTATTTTAATTTTTATCTCTCTATATATATTAGCATGAAATCTTGTAGTCACTACTGTTTATTTCAAACTAGGTTTTATATTTCTATATTAATTATTTTTGGTTGTAAGTGTGCACTGTTACTTTTATGTTTAGATGAATTTGATATTTTTATTGATTCTAATCCCAAAACAGACACTCAGAATATTTATTTCCTTTTTGTATTATAGATTTCATTCTTAATTAGGATGATCTTGTAACAGTATTATAGATTCACTGATTTGTTTTGATATTTGATATTTATGTTGTCAGTTTCAGTTGCTATTGAGACTTGTTGTTGGATCAAGTATTTAACTTTTGTGCCCAAGTTCCATGTGGTCATAAAAAGCATAGTAAAAATAGTAGATGTGTTCTGTGACTGAAACTCATATGTTCTAGTGTTTGGTACACCTGTTGTTGAATTGTTAAGCATTTGTCCCCAGTTTGAGTAGGTTTTTGTATGACTGGACATATTTGCCAAATAGCACCCATTTTACGTGAAACCATCTTCTATTTATATCTATCAAGTTAAAATTTGTTTTGTGACTGAACCCCTGCCTTCTAAACTCACTAATATATGTTTATCTCAACAGGTTTGAAAACTACTTTACTTCTTTTAATGTTTTTTGTGCTCTCCTAGCCTTAAAAGGGGGGATAAAGCCTTGGTGGTCTGCTCCCCTTTGATAGTAAGGGTAGTAGCAGCCATTAGTCTCTCTAAGTCAGTTAAGAAAAATTTGCCTTGGCCAAACTGCAACACAACACATTTCAGGCAATCACCCATTACAGGGAAATAGGGGTTGGTTATTTTCTTTGAGGTGCTTAATTGTATTAGATAGTCAGCAAAAAGGTGCATTTTTTGTGCAAATCAATTTTGCTGATTCTGTTTGAATCTTCCTTTTTATGTTTGTCTTGATGGTGATCCAAGTCTAAATTTGACCAAAGTCTTTTGAGTGACTACACATTTAGCAGATCTCCTTGGAAATCTATTTACAGCCAGAGTCTGTTAGGAGGAGTTGCACATATTTATTACAAAGATGATTGGATGTCAATATCAAATCTTGTGCATATATATCTGTGGTCAAAGCCCATTATGTTGCTAGGAAAAATAGGTGTTACAGCAAGCTACAACTCTGGTCTGGCAAAAATGTAATTGAGAAGTATTTCAGAGAAATCCTTGAGATTTGCCAAGTTGACGCACATCATCTTAGCAGGATAGCCTGCTTCAAAGTCTGGTGTGTCTTTCAAGCAGTTGTTCCTCTGTCATCCCCCAAACATAATGACATGTTCAGGTAGTGGCATATTAGGTGCTTTGTCTTCAGAGAGTGTCCAAAAATTGAAATCTCCAACAAAAAGATATTTGGTGAAAATTTGATGCCTTTTAATTGGTTAAAGAAGAGGGTCTTTTCCTGGGAGTCTGCTGGGCCATACAAAACTGCAAAGGGGAATTCCACCTCATTTCATACCATGTCAACCATCAGTATTCTCCCCTCCAAGTATTCTCTTCTATTGGTTGCTGTAATGTGGGCCCGTTTCCTGATTAAGATGCAGCATTTCTTTGATCAGAGGGTGGTGTGGGAAAGTAGTAGCCTCTTAAATTTGGGCTCATCCTCAGAGTTGCAATTGACCTCAGTGAGGGCAATAAGTTTTTCTTTGAGGGAGAGCAGGATCTTCCTTTCCTTTACCTGGGACTTTGAGCTGGAGAATTCTGCAAAAGGGCTGGGTCCATATTCTGATTGACATTTCAGTAGCTACTTTGCCCTAGTGGATCCTCTTTTTGAGAGACTACCAGTCTCAGTAGCGCCATTGGAAATTTCCTTTTTGGGAGCCTTAGATACTTTAGAGTAATTCAAAGTATAAGGTCAATGCCTGGTGATAGCTGCAATTCTAGGCTGAGCCTTACATCCTAATCTGGTTAGTTCCTCTTGAGTGGAGGCTAGGGTCTGGCCCTGTATCTGATTGTTTAGAGCTACAAATAGTGCCTGTGCCTGAACAGATGATGCATTAACTACAGTTGCCACAACCAATAAGGTTTAGGGCTGGGTGCTAATTTTGACTAGGATGTGATTTGGGAGGAAGAAGGTGACTCCTGGGTTTTTATTTGGTCAGGATCCTGAGCTTCCATTGGCTTGCTCTGGGTCTGCTTGGCCTTAGCCTTAGCATGGGTCTTCTTTTGGAGGCTAGTGATTGGAGCCATAATTTAGTATCTAGCCAATGATCCCCAAGGAAAGAATTTCAGGGCATTGGTCAGGGTACCTTAGCCTCAGGACCAGTGGGCTCCTGCCAGGTGACTTCCTCAGCAGCGCAGACTCCTTCTATGGTAGAAGGTCACAGTGCTTCTCTGCGGTCCATGGCAGAGCAAAGGAAACAGATGTGGGTTTTTGTTCAGGGAACACTTTGAACTAACTTCTGGTAGTTACATCTGCCTTAAGTATGATATCTCTTCTTGGGATGAAAGCAGTGGAGTTGGATTTCTTAGGTAAAATTATAGCTATAGCCTTAGAAGTAGACAGGTGGCTCATGTATGGGTTCTTGAGCAGTTCAACTGCACAATATCATCATAATTTGCCAGTCCCTCTCTGAGCCAAGCCTCCACTTCCTCTCTACTCATATCCAGAGGCAGTGCCTCAAATGAAATAAAAAGGGTAGTGTTTTTATTGAATTCTGTTCTGGTGGTTGGAAGGGTAGTCTTGGTGACATTTTCCTTGTGGTTAGTGACCTCCACAATGAAGGCCTCCTATGCTGCCTGGTCAGCGTCCTCCTTGTAGAAGAAGACCAGGTCAAAGAAGTCCTTAAGGGGACTCTGTTGGAGATATGACACCTTTAAGTAGGTGGTTGATAGAGTCTTTACTGCCTGCTGGAAGATGGCAGTGTTGCAACTGAACCAATGAGGATTCAGTATTTGGAATTAGGGGAGACAACAGTCTAATAAGAAAAGACAGAATAATAAGAATAAGGTATTGTTTATTGTAGAATATTGTATTTAATATACTATATGGGGAAAGCCACAAGGCCACAAGGGGGTGGCACAGTGGGAAGTTCCATGTAAGATTTGAAGCCAAGGAATAACTCATGCAGAGATCAGCAGGTCAAATTGGTAGCGCTCCTAATTAGGATGAAGTACCCACCATTTGATATTGCCATCAGATTAACCCACAACGTTAGACACGTCAAGGGGCAACTCATCAAGTGCCCCCTGTGTATTGTAAGATACGTTAGCAGGAAAGTCTGGAAACTTGGTTGCAGCACTCCCCTTGCCCCCTGCTTATTGTCAGACACCAAGACCGGAGTCTTTGGGAGGTCTGGGAAGGTCCGCACAAACAACTTTTGTGTGGGGATGGTGCAGCAGGGGCGCAAGCAATCATGATGAAGCTTCTTGGTGTTTACTTGGGCATCTTCAAGTTGATAATTGTGATTGTCATAGACTGAAGCTATCTTGAAGGGCCCTAGGTAGTTGGGTTCCAACTTGACAGAATTGGGATTGAGGGTGTAGATGGGGTCACCTACAGCGTATCTAGCTTTGAGGTGCTTTGTCCCTCCCGCAATCTGCTTGTGTTTGATTTCCTGGGCTTTGGCACATCATTGGTCTAGGGATGGAGTTGTTACTAGGGAAGGCTTTTTGGGAACCTTGTACCATAGTTTTCCCTGTTCAACCCCTGTCAGACTGTTGGGTGTTCCAAACGCCAGGGTGCTGGGGCTGAACCCTGTGCCCCTGTTGATTCTTGCTTGCAGGATAAGTAGAGCGGTGGGCAGGTGTTCAGTCCATGCAGTGTTGGGGTGCTCTTGTGAGAGCTTGGCAATCAATTGAATCAGTGAGCCATTTAACCGTTCCATGCATCCATTGGCTTGAGGATGGTAGGGGGTTGTAATTATACGTTGGAGTGCGTTCTTGGCACAGTATGCCTTCATGACATGCCCAACAAGTTTGGGGCTGTCATCTGTGATGAGACGTTTGGGTTACCCAAAGAGAGTCACAATTTCCTTGCCAATAAAGCAGGTGATGGTGGTGGCGGTGTGGTTAGTTGTTGCCCAGGCCACTGGCCAGCAAGTGAAGTAGTTGATGGGAGTGATAATGTACTTCTTTCCCAGTCTGTCTTTGGGGAGTGGCCCCACAATGTAAAGGGTCCACTACTTGAAGAGTTCCATGGCCTTGATGAGTAGGACAGACTTGGGGGGTGCAGGTTTGGACATGTTTTTTTCACAACACGCACATTTCAAGGAGGCCCAAGATGTCTTGACGCATGCACGGCCATCAAACCTTCCATTTCATAATCTTGAAGAGGTTACACCATCTTATATGACCCAGGGCTTGATGGTAGTGCAATATTGTGTCCCCTTGTTGCGTGGTGGGAATGCAAGGCGTCTTCTCACCTGTCTCTGCCTGGCAGCAGATGTTACCAGCATTGGTGGTGAACTGACTTTTGTTGTCCTTCAGTTTGGAGATGATGACCAAGTTAAGACCCTTGTAGAAAGTTGCCTCAGGGCAGAGGTAGAGCATGGGCCAATCTGGATCTAAGCCATTGTTCCCAGTGATGAACACTATGTAGAGTTGCAAAAGAGTGTCAGCTGTGACAAGTTCCTTTCCAGGCTTGTACTCAATGCGCAACTGGTAAGGGGATAGACGCTCAACCCATCCTGCTTGGCGGCGTGTCAAATGGGACTGTGCGTTGATTTACTGGAGCAACTTGTGATCCATCAGAATGCGGGGTGGGAAGGTAGCACCTTCCAGGTAACAGCGCCACTTCTCAACGCAGTGTACAATGGCTGCCAACTCCTTATAATGGATGGGTTAGCGTTGTTCCAAGTCAGTAAGTTTCCTGGACTCATATGCCACAGGGAGGAAGACCCCATTGTCAGTTTCTACCCTTAGCACATCCCCTATGGCCGTGTTAAAGGCATTGGTCTTAAGTTCATACTGTCGGTTTTAATTGGGGAACTGCAATACTGGTGCAGTTGTGAGCCTTTGCTTCAACGTCTCAAAGGCTCAATCTCTGACAGGGGTCCAATGAATGCGCTGTTTGGTGTTGAGGAGCTCAGTGAGAGGTGCAATTAGTTCCCTGCAATTAGGAATGAACTTGCGTACGTAAGCAACCATGCCTAGGAATTTATGCACCTGGCCCACATCAGTGGGGGAGCAGCATGCTGGTGATTTCCTTGATTTTGGCAGGGTTGGACTTTATCTCTTGGGCAGAGATGGTGTGCCCAAGGAATAACAGCTCTAACTTGAGAAACTCACATTTGGAGGGTTTAGCTTTTAGCTGGTTTTTCCAAAGGGTGTTGAGGACAGCACAAAGGTGTTGGAGGTGCATGGTTTGATCTTGATTGAAGACAATAATGTTGTCAATGTACACAACCACACACTTCCCAATCAAATCCTCAAATTCTTTGTTCATCAACATGGCAAAGGTGGAGGGAGCGTTGGTCATTCCAAAGTTCATGATACGACACTCAAACAACCCGTAGCGTGTGCAGAAGGCAGTTTTTGCTTCATCCCCTGGTGCAATGCGGACCTGGTTGTACCCTGCAGTGAGATCAATCTTGCTAAAGACCTTTGCACCTGCAAGTATATCAAACAGGCTGTCAATCTGCAGCAGGGGGTACTTGTTCTTAACCGTCACTTCATTTAGGGTGCAGTAGTCTGTGACCAGGAAAAGGGACCCATCCTTCTTAGCTACAAAGAAGACAGCTGCCCTGTATGGAGAGAGCAAGGGGCAAATGAAGCCCTTATTGAGCGCGTCCACAAGGTGCTGGTAGAGGGTTTCATCTTCTTTTGGTGTGAGACGGTATAATGGTTGTGCTTTAGGTAACAACCCTTGAAGTTGTACAGCATGCTGGATCTCCCGGGGAGGAGTTAGTTGTTCAAGTGTCTCACTAAATACATACTTGTACTCCTCAAGGAGTGCAGCAAGTGCTGGTGATGGTGAGGAGGTCAAGGGGGGAACTGTGGATGGTTCAGCATGAATAACTTTGACTGAGCATTGATTAAAGTCTAGTTTCCCCCCTTGAAGTTGTACAAGCCTGTCTCTGTTATTCTGACAAACACAGTATCATGAGTAACTTTCTCATTTCCACAGGGTAAATCTGGAACCCCACCCCATTTCTGTTAAGGGTGATGACAGAGGTATCCCAATCAATGTAGGGACAGTTGTGCCAAAGCCAGTCAAGACCAGCAATTACGTCATGGCTGAGCCCTGCCATGATTGGCCCAGAGAGCTTAACCTGGATGCTCCCCATTCTTGCAGAGAAGGGTACTGTCTTGTGGGTGATGACAACTCTGTGGGAGTCAGCTACTTGTACTGCTTTGAACCTGCTGGGCACTTGGTCTAATTGTTGAGAGTCAGCAAACGCCTGGTCCACCATAGTGTGGTTGGCCCCAGTATCTACCAGTAATTTGTGGGTGTTCTCACGGAAACAGAAGGGGTAGGACAAGTGTGTTACTTTATTTGAGGAGTGACTTGCTTGAAATACAGGGTTGTCACTGTGAACTTGAAAGACGTCCAGGGTTTTGACCTTGTGAATGTTGTAGTTGCAGGGATTTTTTGCAAGCAGGGATTGAGAGAATGGGTCAGGTGGGGTTGTAAGGCCTCTCTTTGCTACAACCCCCAGGCTTTTCCCTGATCCTCAATTTGCGCTAGCTGAAGCTCCCCCTTGCAGGGGCGTTTAGTCTCATTATCCTGCTGACAGGGCTGTTGGCGGCCTACTTGGTTGTGGCTACTGCCAGGTGTGGTACATGGTTGAGATGGCGCGTCACTGGTATGGCAGAAGACCATTGAGGCCTGGTTGTTAGCCTTCATAATAGCCTTATAGCAGTCGTCAATGGAGGTACAGTAACCTACGTGGACCCACTTACAGATATGGGGTTTTAACCCATTGATGATGAGAGTGAGTAGCATTGCATTTCCGTCAGTCACAGCTTTGGGGGCGGCAGCAAGAGCTTGCTGCCAGGCGGCAAGGTACTCAGGAACAGAACCAGTTTGTTTGACTGCTAGAAGAGGAGTCCCCACAACAATGAGGGAGAAGGTTTTGCTATAGCAGGACTTGGCGGCGTCTCAGAATGCTGCCCAGGTAACATCAAGTTACTGGCTGCCCAGTTGGTGAATCACACAGCAGCGGGCCCTGTGAGGAGGCCAGATGCAGTGGCAACCCATATGAACTCAGGGACCTGACAGATGCAAAGGCGGGTTTCAGTAGATTGGAGCCAACTGACAATGTCGGCCCCCTCTACGCCACCAGCGAAGGATTCTAGCTGAAAGTTGAGCATGCGCTGGGAAAGATCTGACTGGGGCAGGGTGACGCTGGCATCACGCTGCCCAAGGCGGAGCCAATTGTACACACTGGTGAGAACTAGCTGATCTTGATAGATGACGTACCCGTTGGGGATGTCCCCCTTGGGGATTGGCAGGAAGGTCTCTTGTTGGGGAGTAGCCATACAGCCTGTACTCTGTCCTTTCTTGGGGGAATTTTGTTTTAGGTAGGTTGTAAACCTACCAATGCTACCACTGTTGCAACTGAACCAATGAGGATTCAGTATTTGGAATTGGGGGAGACAACAGTCCAATAGGAAAGGACAGAATAATAAGAATAAGGTATCATTTATTGTAGAATATTGTGATTAATATACTATATGGGGAAAGCCACAAGGCCACAAGGGGGCGGCACAGTGGGAAGTTCCATGTAAGGTTTGAAGCCAAGGAATAACTCATGTGGAGATCAGCAGGTCAAATTGGTAGCACTCCTAATTAGGATGAAGTACCCGCCATTTGATATTGCCATCAGGATATCCCATAACGTTAGACACGTCAAGGGGCAACTTGTTGAGCGCCGCCTGTGTATTGTAAGATAAATTAGCAGGCAAGTCTGGAAACTCAGTTGCAACAGCAGAGTCCCATTTGAAGTTGACTCTAACTCCATAGGGGACTGGAGACTTTAGAAGGTCACATTTTATGTCTTTAAATCAGCGTTCTGAAGTAACAAACTTCATCCAACCTTCTATTGGGATGAATATCCACTTCTTTGTGGACCAGGTGAAGTCAACCAGCCAGTCCTTCACAGACAACTTCTGTCCCTGGACCACCTTGGCCCAGGACTTTTCTGATTGCTGTTGTTGTATAGATTTCTTTTTAATAAATCCTAGTTTAAAACTTTGAATCTTTTGTGCTTGTAAACTTCTTTGACTAATTTGAATTCCAAAAATTGGAATGAGCTGATCAAGAAAGGTGTTATACTGAAGTTGATTTATTAAGGCTACCCAGACATTGCTGACATGGTATAGCAAGCCACAAGGGCTAAAAAGCATGATCAAAATTTATAAAAGGGGGGCAAGAAAACTTGCAGAGAAGGAGGAAATCCTTGTGGGTGACAGGTGCTTTAGTCCATAGAGACTTTATCTTCAGGGGGGAGGTTCTGGATAAAAGGGGCTTCAACTAGAAGGTACTCAGAACTGCTTAGCCATGGGGTTGGAGTGTTGGATAGGTAAGGGCATAGAAGGAATAAAATGTACTGCCATTATGAAGGAAATCATATGAGTTAAGTGTCTGGTACAAGTTGGATAAGGCCTTGTTTGCATTAATACATGCAGATAATAGTTTGTGGTGTTACATTGGTTCAGGTTTGAGCTACAAGATATAATAAACTGATTAACTATCAATGTAAGATCCTTCAAAAAATTTCAAGCAAAGTAGGTAGATTCCTCAAGGGAATCTTCATTTGACTGAATGTGTTTACTGGGATTGCTATTCTTAGGATGTTGAATTGGATGGCAGCATTAAATTTGGATAATGCTTCTACTATTGAGGAGGCATTAAATTTGTTTTTTTATCTTTTAAGAAATCAAGTGGCTATTAATGCAGGTTTAAACTAATATTTTTCCTGAATATAATCTTTTAAGTTAGGGCTTTGTCTTTAAACCAATCATCTGTGTTAATTGGATCTATTATTATTTTATAGCTGTTATTATTGGCCCAGTAGTATTCCAGAATCATGAGTTTGTTACCCATTTTGTGTTTCATGGGTGATGGGTTACATGTTTGTGTAGCCAACTGTTGAAGGATATTTTATTATTGCTCTAACTTATTAGTTGAGTTGACAGTCTGATTAGGCACACTAAGCAGGATTGGACCATCTTGCAGTTTGTGTTCCCAGTTTACTTGCTGTAATGACTTGTGAATGGATATGCTGTTAGTGGATTATGCGTTACCTGAAAATGCCAAGTATAGTTCATTCTGTGATATCAGTCCTCCCCAAGTGTGGGTCACTTTCTGTGAATTTTGAGTTTTATTTGCTGTTGTATTGTTCTTATTCACATTGGTGCATTCTTGTCCTGCATGACCTGTACCTTTGCAATTCTTGCAGCCATTATTGGCTGCATTAAATTGAACCCTAAAGGGCAATTCTGGGGCTACAGTCAGTATAATAATAGCAGGGATCTGGTTTAGAGGAGTGTATGAGTGCAGAATTATTGAGGCCAAAGCGCTTGGTCCTGCAAAGTTACAGGAGCCTTATGGGATGTAAAATATAATATATGAATTAGATCTATATGGACTAAAGCCTTTTAATAGCTTACTTCAAAGTGCTTCAAATGAGAGGTGGGTTGGGAGGTTGCTTAAATGTATAAACTGAATTTCTTTCTTAGTTTTGTGTCAGGTGAGGGCTGTGAAGAGTTGGTTATCTCTATAAACAACTGGCATGACAGCTGCTGCTTCTTCTAGCTCTTCATATGGGAAAAAATATCAATAGATCCTTTATAAGGATGTATATCAATAAACCCTGTGATTTTCTTCAGAGTTTTAACTGCATCCATAAGGTCATGGTTGTAGTATAGTGCTATATGCCCATATTCTACTCTCAGGCCAAACTTCACTGGATTTTTAGTCAGCTCAGAGGGTTTTGGAAAGGAGTGTAATTTTAGCAAGGTGTTTTTCAAGGTCTGTGGGTGTCAAAAACTTTTTTGGGGTTCACCTGTGATAGTGAGGGTCTGTTAGATGGGTGCTGTCACTTGGCAGGGGCTTCTTCACACTTAATGGGATGCCTCCTATGCTTCATGTGGGAGTCTGGTTGGGAAGCTGCTCTAGAATTGGTGGATATTTGGGTACTTTCTTATTATCTGGAGGCCGTAAAACAAATTTATAACTTTAAACTCTAAAAAGTGGAGTTTAGCCATGAAACTAAGTGACATCCTGAAGTTGAGGACTACACACTTATAGGGCCTGCATTTTATACAGGGGGCAGTCTTTGGAATTTTTTCCTCTTTAATTCTGATTTGGTTATAGTTGGCTGTGAGGTGAATTTTGAAAAACATGGTGGTGCCTCCAAGCACATCAAAATGGACATTGATCAGAGGTAAAGGGTATTGATTCTATATGGTGACCTCATTTAGAGCTCTATAGTTGGTGACTAATCATAATGACTCATTATTCTTGACTACAAAGAACACCACTGCTCCAAAATTCAACTTCAAAGGTCTGATGAGTATTTTCTCCAAAGCCTTCTTAAGGTAAGCACAAATAGAATAATCTTTATTTAGAGTGAGGTTGTAGATGAGTTGTGCTTTAGGTAAAGCGCCCTTTAGTTATATGCAGTACTGGATGTGTTTTTGGGAGGTAATCCTGGAAAGGACTCCCCAAAAATCTCTGGGTGCTTTGAGACTATCTCTTGATCTTGTGGGTGATAGTGTAATGCTTGTCTTTGAAGTCAATAACCTCATACTGGTAGGAGTCCCAGTTGATTACCTTGATATTCTCCTTTTCCTCCTAGTTCTCTGTTATAAATAAAAGCACACAATTCCTTATTAATTTATCAATTGTGCTGGGGTATCTTTTCTGGTTTACCCCTTAAAGTTTGATGGTCAGTACAGAGATGAACCAGTCTACATGGGGGTTATTCTTCCTTAGCCAATCCAAGCCAAGTACCACATCAAATCTAGGGAAGTCAATGAATGGTTCTTGGATGATTTAGTGGAGATTTTCCAGAGCAATGGTGAAGGGGCAGTCTCCTGGGGAAAATTAATGTGATGTTCATCAGCTTAAACTATTCTCTTAATCTGCAAAGAATTAGTTGCTAACTTGAACTTGTTCACAAAGTGGCTGCTAACAAGTGTGCAATCTGCACCTGAATCCAGGAGTGCTGAACTAGTGTAACTTTGAAAACAGAAAGGATGGGTCATCAATTTATTTGGGTGTCTGGCAACTGTGTAGAGTGTGATGCTCACAGTGTAAAGACCCAACAATTGGGGGGTATTTTAGAAAAATAAGGTACCAAGTTGGCAACTTGGAACCCGGTGAGCGCAGTCACAATGGGATAAACCAGCATTATCCGTCAAAAGACCTTTGTGTGTACGTTATAACGTCCAAAATTACCAGCAAAATACGTGAGTATGTAGTATATAAAGGTGTATATAGCTACAGACTGCATGGAGTGGGGTGAAACCAGTGTGGTCCAGGAGATCTGATTGGAGGAGTTGAGCTGCGCTGGCTCTGTGTAAAAGAACTTGTCAGATGGATTGTTGAATGGCCCATGCAGTTGTTGATATTGGTGGCCCCCAATCCCTAGGCAGGCTGTAAGGACAGCTGAGAAGATCAGGTGATTCATCTTCTAATCCTGGGGAAGGGCAGAAAAAGCTTAGTGGTTTTAACTTTTCTAGAGGGTAAAAGTTGTGATTGATTTATGTGATAACAATTGAGGGGTAATTTGCTCAATGATAGAACAAACTATCATCAAGTGATTTGGCTTTATTATATACTATCATCCTTGTGGGGCATGAATAGTGCAAAACATTGGACAGGGAACCCCAAACACTTGGTGTTGTCTGTAATTCCCTTTTGGGAGTGGGATGGGGATGGTTTGGCAAGCAATGAATTGTTAATCTTGGCATTGTATGGCTTTGGAGCTTCTTCAGGCACTTTCATGCATTAATATTCAGCTTCTACAGTTGATGCATTAATTGTCATTCTGGGCAGCTTGTAAACCCCTCCAAATTTGGTAGGTTCCAAATTTGGGCAGCAGTTTCCCCCTATTTGAGTTTGGGGAAATTGCCTTTTGGGGATTCCTGATTGGTAAATTTCCCCATCCAGCAGGATTGGGCAGTCCTGCTGTGGAGGGGTGCACCGCCCCCTGCTGGCTGGCTGGCGGCCAGCTGCATGGTCTGCGGCTGGGTATAAAACCCGTTTTTGCCAAAACTTAATTTTTTAAATTTTGTTTCTTCCGCTGGGTGTTATGGCAGTTTCCCCAATCAGGGGGAACTGCTGCATTTTTTTATTTTGCTCTTTGAGCCCAATTTTTCCCAAAAGATTATCTTGACAAAGGGTATTGTCAGGAATATTCCTGACACACAGAGAGTAAGGATGAATAAGCAGGGTAGTCTCTTGGGAGGCTTCTACTAGAGAAGTGGGGTAAAATACTGTACTGGTCTGCAGGTGAAGGAGACATTAAGTCACACTTTTATTAATCCTAGAGCACTAACTATAACTGTTAGTACAGCAGGGAGGTCTTACTGTTACCTTAGCAGTGCAGGCAACAAAAAAGCAGAGTCATAAAGATTCTGGATGATTAGGCCTAGTTTTCAGAGTATGAATCAACAAGCCAAAGAAGTGATATTATTATATAGAAGTATATATGATAAAGAGTGTGTTTATTGAAAGGGATAGTTGATCTTTATATAGGGATCACCAATGATGCACATATTTTTGTAATTGTGCTGTTTTAGCAGAGTTACAAGGAGAAAAATATTTAGAAACTAGTAATAATCTTTATTGAGAAATAGTGATCATATAGCTATTGTGAATCAAGGATAAGAGGAACACGATGGTGTTGATCACACAGGTGGATGGTGAAGGGGGGTGACTTGATCCTGGTAATGAGTCAAGCGTCAAAACAAGGTATCCACTGTAAGGGATCATCTTTTGTTCATGTTGTTGAATTTGGAAATTTGAGTCAACTTCCTAGTTTGGCTTTGAGTGACTGGGTAATTAGATTGTGTGTCACAAACCCACTTACTTGAAACCTTGTTGGCAGGTTGAGCCTGCTTTTTTGACACCCCCCCTGACTGAAGGTCATCCTCTTCTGGGGACAGGTTTTTGGGAGCCTTGGCGCCATATTACACCAACTGTTGTTTGGTGCAGGTAGGACAGTCTTGTGTTGTCTGTCTTGCTTGGCAGGGCCTTAGGCAGTTGTGATGGAGGACTTTATCTTATTTGCACTTTACAATCCCTTGCACAAGTTAAGTGTTATTTTTGTTTACCTTTAGGATGATGGCAGGGCCCACTTTTCTGGTTGTAATTTGCTCTTGTTGGTATTCATTATCCAGACTTTGTCACCAACCTCATGTCTGTCTTGGATGGGGACAGCAGTATTCTGTAGGTGTTTTTCTTCTCTTTCTAGTTGGTTGCTATTGGCCTGTATGACTTGAGAGTTCAATTGGGGTGGAACTTCACTGGGAATTTCCAGCTTAGGTCCTGATAGTGCTTGGATGATGTTGGGCTGTGTGCCATAAACTAACTCAAAGTGGCTTTTCCTGGTGGATCTGTTCACACGAGTCCAACATACAAGCAATGCAGTTGGTAGCTGCTTGTACCAGTCCTCAGGTCTTCCAGCGGTGAGCTTAGCCAAGGCTTGAACTAGCTGCCATTCAGCTGCTCCACGCGTCCATTGGCCTGAGGATGGTAAGTTTTTGTCACTGTGTGCTTGAACCCATTCTTAGTGAGTTATATGTTGGTATCTTCAGAGGTCAATTCCTTGCCCCCGTCAGTTATCAGGAGTTCTGGCTTTCCAAACTTACTGATGATTTTTTTCCTGTGAATTGCTGCATGACATTGCCTGTGTGAGTTCTCACTGCTTGTGCCACTGGCCAGCAAGTGGCAAAGTTGATAGCAGTGATGATATATTTCTTTTTGTTGTGCTTTCCTGGCACGGGTCCTACAATATCTAGTGCCCACACTTTGAAGGGTAGTTGTGAACAAATAGGAAGTAAAGACTTAAGAGAGGTGTTGCTTTTTGCAAATTTTTTTTACATAATTCACATTGCTCAAGAACTTCCTGGATATCCTGGTATAGGGTTGGCCACCATGCTTTGTGTTTAAGGAATTTTTAGAGGTTGCAGCTTTTGGTATGTTCTAGGTCTCTGTGGTAACGTAGGATGGTGGCTACTTTCTGATGTGTAGGGATGTAAGGAATGATGGTTCTGTCTGTCATTTTGCAATTTAAGGTCCTGTACACGCCTGCAAATAGGTGCTTGTTCTTGATGACTGTCTCTTTTATAAGGTCAGTGGTACCAGAGGGAAGCCCATGTCCTTTGTTTGGAGTACCAGGAGAGGCCAGTCTGGGTCAAGCCCATTCTTGCCTCTTGTGGCTCTAACGCACAGGCACAAGAGTGTATCTGCCATGAAAAGTTCTGTACCAGTTTTTTACTGTATGATCATGTTGAATCTTTCTAGGAGTTCTGTACATTGTGTTTGTCAGCAGGAGAGGTTTGCCTGCGTTTTAAAATATATGAGCAATTTGTGGTTTGTTAGGGCTGTAAAGTCCTCCTGACGTTCCAAGTAACAACGTCATTTGACCAGGCAGTGTACAATTACCAACAATTCCTTGTCATGTATAGGGTATCAGCACTTGCCATCTATGAGCTTACATGATTCATAGGCTACAGGTAGAAAGTTGCCATTACGCTTCTTGATTTGTATTACTCCTCCAATGGATGCGTCAGAGGTGTCTGTTTCCATTTGATATTCCCCATTGTGTTTGTGGTATTGAAGAATAGGTGTGGTTGTGAGCTTTTCCTTAAGACGTCTGAAGCAAAGGTTGTATTGGGGGTCCACACAAATTTGGATTTGGCTCCATTTATGGCAGACAGAGGTGTAGTCAGGACTCTACAGTTGGGGATGAACTGTTGCACATAGGCAATCATTACCAGGAATGTGTAGAGCTCTAACTTGTCCTTTGGAGGTGGCATTTTACAGATAGCCTGAATTTTCTGGTCATCAGGTTTAATGCCATCCTTTGAGACTACATGTCCCAGGAAGGGCAGCTGTTTGCAGAAGAATTGGAATTTGGAGGGTTTAGCTAGCAGTTTGTGTTGTGCCAGGGTAGCAAAGACTACTTCCAGGTCCTTGTGATGCTGTTCTACCAAAGGGCTGTAGACAACAATATTTTCCAGGTATACTAGGATATATTTACCAATATGGGGGCAAATACTTTGTTCATAAAGGTCACAAAGGTTGATGGTGTGTTTGCCATCCCAAAATTGAGCTCCACACACTCATATGACCCATAATTAGTGCAGAAGGCTTTTTTGGGTATATATTCCTCCTTGATGCAGATTTGGTTGTAACTCACGGTTAGGTCAATTTTGGAGAAAACTTTGGCGCTGCCCAAGGCATCAAAAAGGTCGCCAATGAGTGGAAGTGGGTAAAAATTCTTGATAGTGACTTTGTTGAGGGCTTGAAAATATGTGACAAATCAAGGGGTGCCGTAGTCTTTTCCAAAAATAATACAGCGGCACCAAAAAGAGACTGTGAGGGGCAGATAAGTCCTTTCTCAAGTGCCTCCTTGAGGTAGGCACATAGGGCGTCATCTTCATTGGGATGAGTCAGTAGATGGGTCGTGCCTTAAGTACAGCTCTTTTTTAGTTGGATGGAGCGTTGGATGTGTTTCTCTGGTGGCAACCTGGGTAGAGCCTCTTTGAAGATTTCTGGATGGTGGGCTACAATTTTGCAATCCTGAGGTGTAGTGGTATCTTGGTGGTCCTTGAAGTGTATGATCCCATACTGGCAGGAGTCCCAGTCAATTGCCTTGAGGTTCTCCTTTTTGTCCAGGGCTTCAGTATTGTGTATAAAAATGTAGTCGCACAGGAGTTGGTCCACTGAGTCAGGGTAGATTTGGTGATTGACGCCTTCCCTCTTGATGGTCAATACTGAGGTTGCCCAGTCTACATGAGGATTATTCCTTTGTAGCTAATCCAGCCCCAGTACAATATCAAACTTAGAAAAGTCAATGACAGGTCCCTGGATGGTGGAGTGCAGGTTCTCTAGCATAATGGAGAAAGGGGTCATTTCCTTTGTTACGACAATGTGATGTTCATCAGCTAAGACCACGTTTTTAATCCGCAAAAGATGATTAGCTAGCTTGAACGTGTCTACAAAGCTGCTGTTGACTAGGGTTTGGTCTGACCCCAAATTCAGGGGTGCTGAGCCTGTGTAACTTCAAAATCAGAAAGGGTAGGACATCAGTTTATTGGGATGTCTGGTGATGGTGCAAAGTACTGGGTCTTCCAAGGGCACTTGTATCATTGGACATTGGTCCACATCCTCGGGGCAATACTCATTGTTGGGCAAGTAGGAAGTTGTGCAGGGAGAGCTTGGCTTGCTTAATGCTCTCCCCAGGTGTGGGGTTCCTGGTCACCAGTCCCCAAGTGTGTCCTGGATTGTAGCCAGGGACCAGATGGAAGGGGTTGTCATTCTCTAGTAAGGGAAAATGTATCTCAGAAATATGTATAGGGGTCAAAATGCGCTTTATTCACAATCAGAGGGAAGATCCCCTTAGAAACCTTCTGATATATGGCCCAGGGGTCAAGGAAATAATATGTATTTGCCAATACTTGAAGTCCTCTAACAATCTCTTGGACTCCTTTTACTTGGTCTTTGGCTCCTGCTCCTTGGTCTTGGGCTCCTGCACTTCAGTTTTGTGTTCCTGCACCTTGGTTTTGGGCTCCTGTATTCTAATCTTGGGCTCCTGCGGTCTGTTCCAGCTCTGGCTTCCTATTCTTGGTCTTTGGCTCCTTCTGTAGCTTCTGTGGCCTTTGTAATCCACTTGATCCTGTCCCTGAAGGGTCTCAAATAGCTCCCCCTTTTATAGCCCCTTGTTTCAGACCAAAAACCTTTCTTAGAACTCTGGTTCTTCAAAGCTTAAACTATCCTGTTTTTCTTCTTCTATAATATATTAAACCTTTAAACTTACTCCAGCCAATGAAAGCCCTGAATTTTCTGCTTCTGCTCCTATTTTTTAGGCTTTAACTCTTAAGTTAAAGCCCTTAGAACACTGATCAAATAGACTCTGGCTTGCAGCCAATCATACACCTTGATTCAATGGTTTTGCCAAAAGGTTTCCCCGGATGACCCATCCTTGACCCTGGTTCAAACTTGAAGCTGTCTTGCTCCAGGTAAACAACTGCTCTGTGTTTAAAACGGTTTTACTGTAATTCCTGTCACGTTTCCCTGGCAAATCTTGAGCGCTTCCACATATGTTTTACTTAGGCAAATTTTGACCCCTCAATTTTTCAATGTTTCTCTGTGTTTCTTTCAACTTTTTGCAACTTTGAACCTGCTTGCTGCTTGTCCTTTTGCCTTTCTAGTCATTCTCAGCAAAATTTGCTCTTTCACCCTCATAGTTTCTCTGTTCTTCTTCCAGCTTCTTTCTGGCCTATTTCCTCCTCACTCTTTTTTTTAAAATAACATATAGTTTTAACAAACTATATGTTATTTATCCTTCTTTTTCTTTTTCATTTTATGATTTTTAATCCTTTTTTAATCATAATCAGGCAGTATTTAATTATTCTTTAACTGCTTCTTTTTATCTAAATTTCCTCTCAAAAGTCACTAAAACCAGCTCTCCCAGCCTCTGCATCCAGTCCAGCTAGTTCATCCTCTCAGCTCTTCAGTTCTTCAGCACCAACTCCTGGTCCTTGGGCCATCTGGCTCTATGATCAGCTAGTCCTGCATCATAATCTTCTTGTCCTTCAACTTATCCTCAACCAGTTTCTCAACAAATCCTCACTAGGAACCTTCTTTGTTCCTTCTACACAATGAACCATATTGGTTCATTCAATTCAATATGAATTAACAGTCCATCAACTAGCCTTCAATGTGACCAAACAGTCCCTCTTGCTAGTTTCCTCTGTTAATTCTGTGAACCACCTTGGTTCTTTATCTCAGCCCCCATTACCAGAACTCGTAGACCCAAGCATGAGTCTACATTGAACTGGCGTTTGACTGGGCCCTCACAAGTGGCAATCCACTTAGGCCATTCAACCATAGATCAATGTATATGTGTTGTCTTTACTCACCTAGGTGATTAATTCTGAGCTTTCAGTTGCAGAGTAATCAGCTCTACTTCCCAGAGGCCTGATCACACCAAGTTCTGCAGCTTGCTTCCCCAAGCAAGCTGCCTTGGGGACACCTCTGAGCAAGTCTATACCCTCCAATGCTCACCTTGGGTTTCCCTAAAGCTCTCATAGGGGCATAAACAAGGACACCCTACCAGTCTGTTAGGTAGGGTGCTTGCTCACAGACCTCTCTAAGCGTATTAGGGTATATAGAGCCCTCAGAGCTCTTCCCCTCCTTGGAAGCCCACATTATCTGCCAGGGGTCCAAAACCTACTCCCCCCAGACAGACAAAGTTCTCTGCTTGCTATTTCAGTCTTCACCCTTCTGCAGCCACAGTTTCCTGCAGGGTGAAGCACTATAGCCCTAAGCAGCCAATATCTTCTACTGGGTGGAGGCAACATCTGCCCCTGGTAGTCCTATGTTACCTACCAGGCAGGCCTCATTTACCCTAGTAGACCATGTTACCTACTAGGCTCACCTTACTTCAACAAACAACCAAACTTTTGCTTGGCCAACATTAGCCCCGCCTGCAAAACATGTGGATCATCACACCGGGCTTTTCCCTCATTGCAATTGTCTTGAGTGGCAGTGATACAGAAATGGGTACAGTTTGACTGCCCATTGTTACCGTTTCTGTGCCCATTTGAACCTGCAGGTTTATGGTTTGAGTTGTTGTTGTTTCCAGTAGGCAGGCAATTGGAGCTCCCAGTTGAGTGAAAATCTTTGGGTCTCTCTCTCTTCCCAGTCTGCGCTTTGTAAAGGGCGTTGGACGTTTGCTCTGCTTTCTCTGCCTTGAAATATAGGCTCTGCAGATTGGTTACTTGGTCCAGGTTGACGTGTCTCATCACGTGTGAGTTGACGGCATTGTAATACATGAGGTGTGTGGCTGGAGTGTCAAATGCCATATCTGTGGGGGAATGTAGGTGGAATTTCTCATAAGCGCAAGTGAGTTCCTTTACGGGGCCTGTCTGGGTCAGGTTCTTTACTTGGTAGGTAATCATGAGAGCAGTGTCCTTCAATGCAAACCGTGCCAAGAAGTCTTGTTTGAAAGTGTCCTAATCTTTCACGGTATGGTCTTTGTGCCATTTATTGCACCAAGTGCCTGCATCATGCGTGAGTTGGATGGATATCTCTGAATCCAGAAGCGTTGTGGGCATTTCATCTGTGCCAGTTTACTTTGAGCAGATTGAATCCAAGCTGTGGTGTTGTCGTTGTTGGCCCCAGAAAATGGTTCCAAGGAAGCACTTAAAAGTTGTTGGGCCACATAAGCGGGCATGGTCCCTTCCTCTGCTGTGGCTTGAGACATAGTGATAGATGCCTGAAAGAATCCTTGCGCTGACAGGGTGTTGAAGGCAGGGACCAATACAAGCACATTCTGGTATAGTACAAATCCTTCTGGTATTTTGGTACCCAGCATGTATGGTGTCCAGTCTAGCAAGAGGCCAGACATGATTCTTTCAAGGATTTGTTGACCGCGGCAAGTACAAGCAACAGGCAGAATTTTGGGGGATAAAGTAGGATGGAGAACCTAATTCTGCTACCAATGTCATAACTGTGCTGTATTAGCAGTTTTACAAGAAAGAAAATAATTGGAAACTAGGTAATACCTTTATTGGGATGTGTGAGATATACAGTATTGGCAAATCATTAAAGGGAACAAGATTGAGACAATCACTCAATTGGATTGTGTAGGGGGAGGCTTGATCCTGGTAATGAGTCAAACGCTAAATCAAGTTGCTTTTTGAGTAGGGATTATCAGTGGTTCTTGTTGCCTTGTTTGGGAACGTGAGTTGACTTTTGTATTTGGCTTCAAGTGGTGGGGAAGTTAGTTTGAGTGGTACAGGGTCTCTTGTGTGGAACTTTGCTGGGGGTCAACCCTGCTGTTTTGACAATATAATGATCAAATAAGAAAATATATCCCATTGTCATTATGATTAAATCTGTTTAAATAGTTGAGGTTATGATAATCTTGATACACTACAGGAATATTTGGAGCAATGCAGTATGATTAAGTATCACTTCTGGAATTGAGGAAAGTTGGCTTAGGATAAGTTTGCATGATTGCAAACAAGCCATCATTGTAGGATAAATATATCTTGGTGTGAACTAACTCAAAGTTCAAATCCCAGGAGAATCCAAATGATCAAGTCTGAATCTCCGCAATTATAACAGGTTGCTTTAAAGAATTTTGAATCTAACTCTGAATGGTATATTTTAAATGTATTTATGGAGCTTTTAAAAAAGAGGCACACTTTTTAATATTGAAGGTAAGGTGACTAAATAAGTTTACCTTTTTATTTAATTTTATAATGCTGTCTGATACATGAGTAGGGCTGCTTCGATCAAGCTGTGACTATTTTCTGGTTCTGGGTCACCCGTTCATAGAGCTATTTTATAATATTTAAAAACCTTGAAATATTGTTTTTGCTGTGGCGGCCTAGAGCCGGAAGCTAGCCAGAGCTGGGCCGAAGCATTCCTATGTACGAGGAATGAATAACTTTCCTAGAACTAGCGCCATAAATTTTGACGTCTGAAACTTGAATGTTCAAAATTCTATAAAAGGGTTCTGCCACCGTGGAAAAATGATATATTGTAGATATCGCAGAGATAGCATCAACTTTTTTTTAAAAAATATGGCTAGAGCTGAAGTACAGACTTAACTGCTTTAAGCAATTCTGAGTGAGTATCAGAATGGGAAGCAATCACTCCTTTGTTGGAGGCTAGTGTTCTTCCCTGAGAAAAATCCAAGGGTTTACCGGTAACATCGCTAACCTTACCGCCTGATTCTTCTACAATTAAACACCCAGCGGCATGATCCTAATAAATTAGATAAATAATAAAGAAACTGTACCCAGATCTTTTCTTGGTAGTTTATGTTAATTGGAAGTCGAAGATAAAGCTCACCATCCCCACGGGAGATGGAACCATATTTACATTGGCTATCCATTCTAACAGGAGGATTGGTGATTTTGAGGATGGAGGCGATCTTTGCAGATTGGTCATGAGGAAGAATGTCCTGACTCGACTGATTCACAAAATCTAGCTTTGGAGATATCGGCAAGTTTCGTCATTCTGATGAGCTCCCAATTTTCACTTTCTTCACTTAGCAGTTGCTACTGATTAAATTTTACTCTGGAAAATGTTATACCTGATAAGCACCATTTCCACGCTCTGCTACAAAAATTACTCCTCTTTTGGAATCAGCTTCTTTTAAAAGAAGATTAGGGCAACCCAAAACACCAAGTTCAACGCTTCCGTTTACAATAAGGGCAAGGCATACGGCAAATTGTCCGCCTCTCAAAAACCCTTTTGTTCCATCGATAGGGTCTAAAGTCCAAAACCTTCCTTTTGAACCGCCTTGATAATTTCCTTTATCAATAGCATCCAAAATCTTTAAAATTTAACAGGAACATAATAATCTTAAAACCTGCTCATTCGTCTTGGGAATACTAAAAGAAGTATTGACAAGATCAGCAATCCTATCACTCACTGATTTCCCTTCTGGGGTGCGTAGAAAATTTGCATCCTCTTCTCCAACAATAGGATCGTTCGGAAATTTTTCTGAAAGAATAGTGTTGATTACAGCCTGAGCACTGTAGTCCGCAACTAGCGAAGAATTAAACATTTAAGAAAGAAACATTTTTAAAAAAACTCCGCTTTCAAGAAATCCTCTAAAATTTACCACAAAACTGAAGGAACCAATAGCTTTTGAATGGATATGAAATAAATATCGCTACCTGTTACAGGAGATTTGTCATCCTTAACTACAGTTTCACCCTGGGCAAGAGAGTTAAAAACTTGTAAGCATACTTTAGAAGCTTTTCGAACTGCCTCGATGGCTATTTTTCGTTCCAAATGAAATTTAGTTGCCTCTAAAAATAAAGATTATTCATTAAGGCTTGAATAAAGGATGATGAGCATTTTTTTAAAGATTCTTAAATCGTTTTTTACTTAACATGTTGAATTTATCGAGTGAACTTTAGAAGTTTATTATTCCATATCAGGCTTTTGAACTTTTGTGGTTTTCCACATATCCATTTCAAAGTTTCTGGACTTTGTTCACACAACCATAGCCTAAAATGACGCCTTTTGAAACCAGTTCCCTAATCAAGACTTTAAGGGGTTGCTCCAATGATCGTCGATAGTGACAAGACAAAATTAACAAGCCAGCATTGTGATGAATTTTAATCTGCCACAGTTAAGCTACTTCTGTTCTATGACAGGAATCGAATCAACCTTTTTGAAATTTGATTTAAATTACATTCCCCTTCCTTTACCTAAAAGCAAGATAAATCTCCAGGCACTGTTAGCAATTCTCTTTATCAAAATATAAGTGAAAGAACAAGCTAGTAAAATACCAAAGATAAATCATTTCTATAAATTAACTAAAGAAAATCTGATAAGACTTCAAGGTGATGTTGCAACCGAGTTTCCAGACTCGCCTGCTAACGTATCTTACGATACACAGGGGGCGCTCAAGGAGTCGCCCCTTGACGTATCTAACAACATGGATTAATCTGATGGTAATATTGAATGGCGGGTACTTCATCCTAATTAGGAGTGCTACCAATTTGACTTGCTGGCCCCCGCACGAGTTATTCCTCGGCTTCAAACCTTACATGGAACTTCCCACTATGCCACCCCCTTGTGGCCTTGTGGCTTTCCTCATATGGTATATTAATCACAATATTCTACAATAAACAATACCTTATTCTTATTATTCTGTCCTTTCTATTGGACTGTTGTCTTCTCCAAATTCCAAGTACTGAATTCTCATTGGTTCAGTTGCAACAGTGGTAGCAGCGGTAGGTTGACAACCTACCTAAAACCAAATTCTCCCCAAGAAAGGATGGAGTACGGGTTGTATGGCTACTTCCCAACAAGAAACTTTCCTGCCAATTCCCAAGGGGGACATCCCCAACGGGTACGTCATCTATGAAGACCAACTAGTACTCACAAGCGTGTACAATTGTCTCTGCCTCAGGCAGCGTGACGCCAGCGTCACCCCACCCCAGTCAGACCTGCCCCAACACATGCTCAACCTTCAGCTAGAATCCTTTGCGGGGGGGCGTTGAGGGGGCTGACATTGTCAGTTGGCTCCAGTCTACTGAAACCCACCTCCATATCTGTCAGGTTCCTGAGCCCATGTGGGTTGCCACTGCGTCTGGGCGCCTCACAGGGCCCGCCGCTGTGTGGTTCACCAACTGGGCAAGTCAGGAACTTGACATTACCTGGGTGGCATTCAAAGACGCCGCCAAGTCCTGATACAGCAAAACCTTCTCCCCCATTATTGTGGGGACTCCTCTTCTAGCAATCAAACAAACTGGTTCTGTTCCTGAGTACCTTGCCGCCTGGCAACAAGCCCTTGCTGCTGCTCCTAAAGCCGTGGCCGACAGAAATGCAATGCTACTCACTTTCATCATCAATGGGTTAAAACCTCATATCTGCAAGTGGGTCCCTGTAGGTTGCTGCACCTCCATTGATGACTGCTACAAGGCCATAGTGGAGGCTAACAACCAGGTCTCAATGAGCTTCTGCCGTACCAGTGATGCCTCATCCCAACCTTGTACAACATCTGGCAATGGCCACAATCAAGTGGGCCGCTGTCAGCCCTGTCAGCAGGATAATGGGACTAAACGCCCCCACAAGGGGGAGCTCCAGCTAGCGCAGATTGAGGAGCAGGGAAAAGCCTGGGGGTTGTAGGGACGAGAGGCCCTGCAACCCCACCTGACCCATCCTCTCAATCCTTGCTCGCAAAGAACCCCTGTGACTACAACATCCATGAAGTCAAAACCCTGGACGTCTTCCAAGTCCACAGTGATAACCCTGTACTATAAGCGAGCCACTCCTCAAATAAAGTAACCCACTTATCCTATCCCTTCTGTTTCCGTGGGAACACCCACAAATTACTGGTAGACACCGGGGCTGACCACACTATGGTGGACCAGGCGTTTGCCAACTCTCAACAATTGGACCAAGTGCCAAGCAGGTTCAAGGCAGTACAAGTAGCTGAATCCTGCAGAGTTGAAATTACCCATGAGACAGTACCCTTTTCTGTGAGAATGGGGAACATCCAGGTTAAGCTCTCTGGACCAATCATGGCAGGGCTCATCCACAACGTAATTGCTGGCCTTGACTGGCTTCAGCACAACCGTCCCTACATCAACTGGGATACCTCTGTCATCACCATCAATAGGAATGGGGTGGGATTTCAGATATACCCTGTGAAAATGAGCAAGTTACTACATGATACTGTGTTTGTCAGAATAACAGAGACAGGCTTGTACGACTTCAAGGGGGAAAAATAGACTTCAACCAGTGTTTGGTCAAAGTTATCTGCGCTGAACCATCTGCAGTCCCTCCCTTGACCACCTCCTCACCACCACCAGCGCTTGCTGCACTCCTCAAGGAGTACAAGGAGGTGTTCAGTGAGACACTTGAACAACTACCTCCTCCCTGGGAGATCCAGTATGCTGTACAACTTCAAGGATTGTTACCTAAGGCACAATCATTATACCATATTACATCAAAGGAAGATGAGAACCTCTGTCAACACCTTGTTGACGCGCTCAATAAGGGCTTCATTTTCCCCCTGCTCTCTTGATACAGGGCGGCTGTCTTTGTAGCCAAGAAGGACAGGTCCCTTTGCCTGGCCACAGACTACTGCACCCTAAATGAGGTGACAGTCAAGAATAAGTACCCTCTGCCGCTAATTGACAACCTTTTTGATACACTTGCAGGTGCAAAGGTCTTTAGCAAGATCAATCTCACTGCGAGGTACAACCAGGTCCGCATTGCACCAGGGGATGAGGTAAATACTGCCTTCCACACGCGCTACGGGTTGTTTGAGTGTCAGGTCATGAACTTCGGAATGACTAACGTTCCTTCCACCTTTGCCATGTTGATGAACAAGGCATTTGAGGAACTGATTGGAAAGTGTGTGGTTGTGTACCTTGACAACATCATTTTCTTCAGTCAAGATCAGACCATGCACCTCCAAAACCTCTGTGCTGTCCTTAACACCCTTCAGAAAAACCAGCTAAAAGCTAAACCCTCCAAATGCAAGTTTCTCAATTCAGAGCTGTTATTACTTGGGAACACCATCTCTGCCCAAGGGATAGAGCCCAACCCTGCCAAAATCAAGGCAATTACCAGCATGCTGCCCCCCACTGATGTGGGCCAGGTGCGGACATTCTTAGGCATGGTTGCTTACGTGCGCAAGTTCATTCCCAATTGCAGGGAACTGATTGCACCTCTCACTGAGCTCCTCAACACCAAGTAGAATTTCTATTGGACCCCTGTCAGAGATCAAGCCTTTGAAATATTGAAACAAAGACTCACAACAGCACCAGTACTGCAGTTCCCCAATCAAAACTGTCAGTACAAACTCAAGACCAATGTCTCTGACAGGGCCATAGGGGGCGTGCTAAGGGTGGAAACTGACAATGGTGTCTTCCTCCCCGTGGCATATGAGTCTAGGAAACTTACCAACTTGGAACAACATTATCCCATCCATGATAAAGAACTGGCAGTAATTGTGCACTGCGTTGAAAAGTGGCGCTGTTACCTGGAAGGTGCTACCTTCCCACCCCGCGTTCTGAAGGACCACAAGTCATTTCAGTACTTTGACACACAGTCCCACTTGACACGCCGCCAAGCAGGATGGGTTTAGTGTCTATCCCCTTACCAGTTGCGCATTGAGTACAAGCCTGGAAAGGAACTTGTCACAGCTGACACTCTTTTGTGACTCTACATAGCGTTCATCACTGGGAACAATGGCTTAGATCCAGATTGGCCCATGCTCTACCTCTGCCCCGAGGCAACTTTCTACAAGGGCCTTAACTCAGTCACCATCTCTAAACTGAAGGACAACAAAAGTCAGTTCACCACAAATGCTGGTAACGTCTGCCGCTGGGCAGAGACAGGTGAGAAGACGCCTTACATTCCCACCACACAACAGAGGGACACAATATTGCACTACCACCAAACCCTGGGTCATATCAGATGGCGTAACCTCTTCAAGATTATGAAATGGAAGGTTTGATGGCCGCGCATGCGTCAAGACATCTTGGGCCTCCTTGAAACGTGCGTGTTGTGTGAAAAGAACACGTCCAAACCTGCACCCCCTAAGCCTGTCCTGCCCATCAAGGCCATGGAACCCTTTGAGCAGTGGGCCCTTGACATTGTGGGGCCACTCCCCAAAGACAGACTGGGGAAGAAGTACATTATCACTGCCATCAACTACTTCACTTGCTGGCCAGTGGCCTGGGCAACCACTAATCACACTGCCACCACCATCACCCGCTTCATTGGAAAGGAAATTGTGGCCTGCTTTGGGCAACCCAAACATCTCATCACAGATAGTGGCCCCAAACTTGTTGGACATGTCATGAAGGCATACTGCATCAAGAAAGCACTCCAACATATAGTTACAACCCCCTACCATCCTCAAGCCAATGGACGTGTGGAACAGTTAAATGGCTCACTGGTTCAACTGATTGCCAAGCTCTCACAAGAGCACCCCAACACTGTATGGACTGAACACCTGCCCACTGCTCTACTTATCCTGCAAGCAAGAATCAACAGGGGCACAGGGCTCAGCCCCAGCACCCTGGTCTTTGGGACGCCTGACAGTCTGACAGGAGTTGAACAGGGAAAGCTATGGTCCAGAATTCCCAACAAGCATCCCCTAGCAATAACCCCATCCCTAGATCAATGGCGTGCCAAAGCCCAGGAAATCAAACAAAAGAAAATTAAAGGAGGAACAAAGCACCTCAAAGCTAGATACACCATAGGTGACCCCGTCTACACCCTCAATCCAAATTCTGCCAAGTTGGAGCCCAACCACCTAGGACCCTTCAAGATAGCCACTGTCTATGATAATCCTACCTATCAACTCAAAGACGCCCAAGGAAATACCAAGAAGCTTCACCATGATTGCTTGCGCCCCTGCTGCACCATCCCCACACAAAGGCTGTTTGTGTAGACCTTCCCAGACCTTCCACAGACTCCGGTCTTGGTGTCTGACAACAAGCAGGGGGCAAGGGGGGTGTTGCAACCAAGTTTCCAGACTTGCCTGCTAACATATCTTACAATACACAGGGGGCGCTTGAGGAGTTGCCCCTTGATGTATCTAACAACATGGATTAATCTGATGGAAATATTGAATGGCAGGTACTTCATCCTAATTAGGAGCGCTACCAATTTGATCTGCTGATCTCTGCACAAATTATTCCTTGGCTTCAAACCTTACATGGAACTTCCCACTATGCCACCCCCTTGTGGCTTTCCTCATATGGTATATTAATCACAATATTCTACAATAAACAATACCTTATTCTTATTATTCTGTCCTTTCTATTGGACTGTTGTCTTCCCCAAATTCCAAGTACTGAATCCTCATTTTTTCAGTTGCAACAGTGATGAAAAAAATCAATGAGATTTTTTTGAAAAAATAATAGCCCATTAAAACAGGTACAAGGGGATGACACAGTAAATTAAGTAATGCTGAGCATCAAACCTTCCAGAAAGTAGGAAGAGTTAAAACTTTAAACCACAAGTTAACAAAGCCAGACTATTTAGAGCTTATCATGTGGTGCAAGTAAGTGTTTGCTGTAAAATTTAGATTACAGCCCAGAATTTCTCAATAGCATCTATCAGCTATTTCAATATAAACATTCTAGCTACTAGTTATCATTTCAATTGTTATAACACCTTCAATTACTCTCTCTCAGGAAATTATTTCCTCAATAGTCAATACCAAAATCATTCATAACAATTTAAGAACCTGTTGCAACATCTACAATTACTCCCTCTCAGGAAAGCCATTACCCAAGAAGTTCCCCAATTAATAAATAATGTGTGGCACTCTTATCAGATGTTCATATTATGCGGGACCAAAAATTTTGAATCTAAAACAGAGCATTACCCAGACAATCCCCATAGCTACCATATCATACATGGACAGTATTTGGCTTTCCATGATACCATATAATCCTCTACCTTCATACCAAATAAAGTATCATTCTCTTATTAATTTCCCCTTCTAATGTGTTTCATATACTTCCAAGAAGTATATGCTCAACAAACCTGATCTCAGTTCAATTCTATCAGGAATGACCTTCCTGCCTCCCCATTGGTAAACACTGATTTTTAACAATTCTGAGCTTAAGAAATAGTTGTAGAAGTGTAGAAATCATTTCAAACTTAAAAATACTCAATCTGACCTTCCTAATAATTATTTTTAAACATTCCTCAACTCAGGGATTGAACTCCTGCACCTAGTGTTGATTTTAGTATAGATTAGCACCCAAATCTTACTTTTTTACTACATATTTGGATCCTGATTCAGGTCTGAGTGTTAACTTCACCAGATCTGAACTCAATAAAGGGATTAGAAAAAAGAGAGCTATATACCTCTCTTCTGAATGGTTGAAATCCAATAAATTAATACCAGAAAGAAACTTTCCTATTAATAAAACTGTCTGTAACCATTCCTTTTCTATCATTGTTGGTAAATAACCAATTGTTCTGTTTAAACCGTTGGTGTCATGGTAGTCCATATAATACTGGGTATTAACTGTCCCTGTTGAAAAGAGCAGAAATAAAGGAAAGCAGTACAAAATTGACAGAATTGACAGATTTGTAATCAAGCTGTTGATAGGAAATGGGTTACAGTAGCTCCAACAAAACCCAAGATCCAAATATCTGGGCAAAGTTAACTTTGATAAGCCAAAATAATCTTAGGGTCACTTTATATTCTCTGATTAATCAGAAGAGTTATCAGAAGTTGAGCATACAAGGGTTTTTTTTGTATTGGACCAGTTATACATTGGAATGATAAATTGTGAAACAGCCAATGGGTTAAAGATTCAGATGAAAATTGCTGAGTTGATAATTTTGATAGTGATGAGGGGCAACTTTTAGAGAAGCTTTGAATATGGATTTAGAGAAGAAAGAAGTAAATTTTATTGGATAATACTTTAGACTTATATAGTATGTGTTGTGGTGGAGATTTAAGCTGAATCAAAGATAAGGATGGTCATGTGCAGGATGGGTTCAAGTTGCTGGATATTTGGACAGTCATGTGATATTGGTTTGTTGCCATTTCCAGAATGTTGAACTAAATATTGGATGGGCGCCAAACCAGGCAATGGCTGGATTTTATGTGTGTTGGCAACAACCAGAATACCAGTACATCCAGCTCCTTGACAATAGGTAATTGATTTTTCTTATTTTTTGACTCTTAAGAGTTGGATCCTCCTAAATTCTCAATAAAAAATCTTATCTGTCTCACTTCTAAATTTTTTACAATGTATCTGATTGTGGCTCTGCAACTACTTTATCCTATAAAATTTGACTTTGAACTGTAATGTTACAGGAAGATGGGGTCCCATCCTGAGTACTTCTTCTCCTGGTCCTCTGAATGTTAATCCAATGCTGTCCAATGTTAGAGTTTTCATTGTTGAAATCAAAGAGAAAACCTTTCTGATCTCCCTAATGTCCTGAGTTTTATTTTGAAGACTCTTTGGTGTTGTTGCAAGCTATTTATCTTGGGTTACTCTGGTTGGATTTAATCTTCTTGCTAAACCCAAGTGTCTCTTTTGAAAATTTTACCAAGAGATATTTCAAGCCTCATTAGTGGCTTATCATCAACTGTATGTAGATTTGGGTATTTATTCATCACTATTTAGAAGCTGCTTCTTACTATCCCATAATTTCTGTCACAGTTGACATGTAAGAAATGGTTGCTACTCCACCTCTTCCCAAAACTTACAAATAAGATTAAACATGATCTTGATGAATTGCCTTCAATTTCCTCTGGTTGGTTTTAAAATAAGAAAATACTAGTTTTTATCCTCTAAAACACAATAATCCTACTTTCTTGTCAAGCCTTTTCAGCTTCCACTTTAGTATATAATCCACATTTTCTTGTCCTTCAATAAAGCAGTTTTACAACCTGTGTATTTAAAAGGTGGTTCAGTTGCATAAGAGATTTCAACTGGTTCCAGTTGAAGGCCAATTTTCTTAACAAAAGTTCCTTTTATCTAGGTCTGGATTCCAAAAATAGTCAATCACACAGAAAAATTAAAATTAAATACAGAATCCCAAAGCTGAGCCAGCAAAAAAGTACCCCATGTTAAAAAAGATAGACAGTCACATTCTGAAGCAATCTACATCAAGGGTGAAGTGATCATGTAACAAAAGTGATCCAATCAGAGTACAAAGTTGGTTCATTCACAAAAGTAATAATTTTAAACACAATGTAACTCACTTTTTGACAATTTTGTCACTTTTGTGACTCAAAGTAGAAATAGTGACTTCCAATAGTGAGTCTTCCAAAATCTATCCCAGAAAGTACAGCATTATTTTTAAATTTCCGTGCTTCAAATTTGGGCATTTTATGTCTGAGATAATGTCTCAAATAGGAGCACACAATTAAATAAAATTAGTACTCTAGAAATGCTTCACTTTTTTTTCTAATAGAATTTTAATTGTTTTTTAAATGATTTTTACAAGTGATTACAACTTTAATATTATCAAGAAGCAGTATCAGGAGTAACTTTAAGCTGAGGCTACTTATCAATGGAGCAAAACTGTTATGGAGCCTGTGTATAACCAACCCAACTTAAGCTGCAAGGAGGATGAGCTGTATGTTTTTATGGAGCAGCACTAGGTTTGTTTTTTGACAGCTAATATGAGGTACCCAAAGACCAGGCCTAACCTCAGCATGTGTTGCATGTGAAAACCCAGGCAACTGTGGTCACCTCCACCTCAGTTCAACTAACCTTGTAAAGACCCAGCAATTGGGGAAGTATTTTAGCTAAGTAGGGTACCAAGTTGGCCACTTGGAACCTGGTGAACGTGGTCACAAAGGGGTAGACCATCATCATCCATCAAAAGACCTTTGTGTGTACGTTATAACATCTGAAATTACCAGCAAAATACGTGAGTATATAGTATACTAAGGTGTATATAGCTACAGACTGAGTGGAGTGGGGAAAAACCAGTGTGGGCCAGGAGTACTGATCAGAGGTGTTGAGCTGCGCCAGCTCCTTGTAAAAGTACTTGCCAGTTGGATCATTGAATGGCCCATGCAGTTGATAGTGTTGGTGGCCCCCAATCCCTAGGCAGGCTGTAAGGACAGCCGAGAAGATAAGGTATTTCATCTTCTAATTGTTGGGGAAGGGCAGACAAAGCTTAGTGTCTTTAACTTTCTGAAGGGTAAAAGTCTTGGTTGATTTATGTGATAACAATTGAGGGATAATTTGCTCAATGATAGCACAAACCATCATCAAGTGATTGAGCTTTATTATATAATATCATCCTTGGTGGGGCATGAATAGTGAAAAACATTGAACAGGGAACCCCAAACTCTTGGTGCTGTCTAGAATTTCCTTTTGAGATTGGTATTGGATGGGTTTGGCAAGCAATGAATTGTTAATCTCTGACTTGAATTGGTTTGGTGCTTCTTCAGGCACTTTTATGCACCCAAATTCCACTTCTGCAATTACTGCATTGGTTGATTTGCAGGGCAGCCTGTCAGCCCCATCCAAATTTGGTAGATTTTAAATTTGGGCAGCACTTTTCCCTAAGTTTGGGTTTGGGGAAATTGCCTTTTCTGGTTTCCCAATTTGGAAATTTCCCCATCCAGCAGGGGTGGACAGTCATGCCATGGGGGTGCACTGCCTCCCGTTGGCTGGCTGGTGGGAGCAGGCGGGCAAGCAGTGGCTGGCTGGCAGCCGGCCACACAGCCCGCAGCCTGGGTATAAAACCCAAATTTAAAAGAATTTGAATTTTTAAATTTTTTTTTCCCACTTGTTGTTTTGCAGCAGTTCCTTCAATTAGGGGGAACTGCTGCCTTTTTGTGTCTTGTCCTGTAGGTCCTATTGTGGCCAAAATGTTGTCTTGTAAAAGGTTGTTGTCAGGAATATTCCTGACAAACCTGCATCAGTTCAGAAAAATCAGAGCAAGCACTGCCTAATCCAGGTATCAGCATGACAAGTGTGCCCAAGCAATAATTGATAACCAATAAAACTGTCAAGGAGATAATGATCCTCAATCAAAGCAGCATGACCTTTGTAGAAATTTCCACACATTTACAATTCTTCAATGCAGTGGTCAGACAAGAATTTTGAGCTCTCATGAAGAGAGGCAGTTCAAATATTAATAAGTAGCAAAAACAGCCCAATTAATGACTCAAGGATGCCTATCCCATCATGCTTGACCTTTTCTAAAATGACTCATACCTCCAAATGACTGAGGTCAGAAACTTACTTGAGCTTCACAGCATCTTTTTTCCTGCCACACTGCACAGCTCTGAATTTATTAGCTGATAGTTAGTATCTTGGTTCTGATTAATTGTGAAGATGAAAAAAGAAATAATGACAATGATTTGCCTCACAACCAAAAAATAGGGCCAAAATTACCTGATGCTTATCTAGCATATTATATAGTTTCATTTTTATCCTATTATAAATTGGTCTTACATGTTCAGAATTATAGGATAGTGGGGAAAAGAACACTCCTAAGGGTAAAAAGAAGCAAAATCAGGGTACATTCATTGATGCATTCCTAGAAGCTTCTCCAAAAGAGATAGTGTTATACAAAAACTGATTCAATTATATCAATTGGTATGAGTATAGAAGATTTTTATTGGGCATGCTTGATATCTGGAGCTCAGCCAATTCAAAATACTGAATATTCCTGAGCCATCAAATGAAATACAGTGAAGAGGCACCAGAGAAGATATGAGCAGGTGGGCACAATATGTCAATGTTCCCTGAAAGCCATGCCAATATTCACTTGGGGATGTAGTGGTTTACAACATTGCATACAAGATCTGAGAGCTCAACCCTAAGAAGCTCAATCAGGTGCTTTTTGCTGCTCATAATGTTGTAAATTGTCAGGGATCCAGTCTTGGGCAACTGGCCTGTCGTTTTCAGGGGTAACTTGGGCCAGGTTTTTTGCAGGCAAAGCCCACCACAAGAGGGGAGCTAACTTAAAAAGGTAGGATACGGACTTTCCTACCCAGGACCACAGGCCAGCAGTCAGGATTATAGTGTCAAGCACCCCTGTGAGGCTGATTTACATAATCCCAAACAGCTTACTAGTGTGATTGGTTGGAAGGTTGGGTGGGGAAGTGCACATAGGTTTTGGGGTCACAGGCGGTTCCATGGGAAGGTTGTAGGCAGGAAGATAGTTGCACTTCCCTCTAAACAATTTGGGTGTCAATAATATCCACAGATCTTGACAGTTGTATCTAACTGCAGATTATATGTGGTCCAAATGATCTAGTTTGAGTATCTTTTCCGGGGTTTAGTCCTTATATTCAGGTTTCAAAGGGTATTCTGTGAAGTGAATGGGGCCAAAGGGAGCACCTGGAGGACAGAAAACTGCAGGCAGTGGGGCAGGAGGGCCAAGTGATCTTGTACTGAATTGGTAGATAGCAAATACAAAATAAGGCAATAGCTGTGTGAGCCAAAATAGCATAACCTTTATTCAAAAATGGCAATAAGGTTTGAGTGCAGAATCTATAGGAATACATAGCATCCCATCTCCAAACTTATTATTCCCCATGATGGTTTCATCAAAATATTGGGAAAAATAAGGGCAGGTGGCCAGGAGGCTCAGATATGGGAGCAGCAAAATGGCACCTTGGCTGGGTGATCTCTCTTTGGTCAGACTGTCCAAATTGGTCACTTGATTTTCTTGATTTTTGGCTGTGGTCACAGGGCCGGGCCTAAAGCCTGTGTTTTCCTTTGGCAATTGAATCTGATTGATTACCTGAGAAGACTTCAAGTTCATGAAGTTCACAGAGGAACTTTCTCTGCCTCTATTAGGTAATTTGAGAAGCTCCTCCCCAGGCACCATCATAATTGAACCTGCGCTGGTATTCTGGCTTCAGGACTTAGCAAGGGCTTCAACTTGCAGGGGCTTGATTTCAGAAAAACGCGGGCAGACAGGCTCTTGGTCTATGGGGCCAGCAGCCCGCAGGAATTCAGGTTCAGGGTTTGAATCCTGCCCTTGGTCCTGGGTTTCCAGGGGTAATGAATTGTCAATCCTGACATAAATGTGCTGTTTTAGCAGAGTTACAGGGGGAAAATATTTGGAAACTAGATAATTATCTTTATTTGGAGATATGAATTATATAGTTGTTCTGAATCATTGTAAGAGGAAATGATTATGTAGATCACTTGGTTGAATGGTGAAGGGTGTGGCTTGCTCCTGGTAATAATTCAAGTGCCAAATCAAGTCATCCACTTTATGGGATCATTTTTTGTTCATGTTGCTAATTCTGGGAATTTGAGTCAACTTCCTTGTTTGGCTACAGGTCACCAGGAAGTTGGATTGTGGGTCACAAACCCACTTAGTTGGAATCTTGTTGGCGGGTTGACCCTGCTGTTTTGAAATTAACTACTAGGGCTATTTACACATCAGAAGATTACTCAAATGTTTACCAAGCTGGCCCTCAACACCTATAAAAGTAGCCAATTATCTAATGGTAGGCAGCTGCCCCTGTGTGAGTCCCCAGTTTACCAGTCAATCATGGTGATTTCTGAGCAGGAGTAGGATGTTATGCATCATCAATTTCTTCAAGCCAGCCAAGGCATCCACACGTCCCAATCACTTCCCACTGCCCCAGTCCCCAGTCAACCTTCAAGCACAACAAAGCCCAACCACCCACACACCAAGCTAGTACTTCCTCCACCACTCAGCCCAACCAACTAGTTTGTCCCTCAACTTCCATATTTTGCCAAATAAACTTTGTTTCACCAAAAAATTATTTAATTATTAATATACTTTTCTTTAGATTTTAGGATTTTTAATTTGATAATATATATTTTACATTTAAATATAGTGATAATTGATTTTAAACATGAACCAAGTTTAATTTAGATGATTTTATATTTATTTCTATAATAATTATACTCTTTGTGTAGTGATACAATAAAACACCTTTAAGAAAATACAAGTACACAGGACCAGCCAATCAGAATTGACATTAATTTTCCTTTGACTTACAGTAGTTTTAAAAGCTATGGCACCAACCAAAAATACCTCAGATTTAAACAAAATGATTTCAGATTCAAACAAAATCCAACTATCAGGTTAAAATAACACTATGTTAACAGGGTTTATTGGCGTTAATGAGCAAAATGAGTCAACACAGCAAAGAAGTGCTCACGCGCAAAGCAAAACTATTCAAAATATAATCCAAAATACATTGATTTACAAACAAAATGGTGTGAGTTGACTTTTGGTGTACATATGTTTACTATGTGAATTGGTGACAAAATCACCCAAGCAAGGTGAGTCAAAACTCAATCAAAAAACAAAACACAATAGCAACTCACTATGTAAACAAAATCACTCAATCAGTGTGTGCAATGGATTGTAATCAAGAATGATACCAAGGTATCTAAAATAAGACACAAGATCTGAAACATAAATTTTAAAAATATTGTGTTGGGTGCTTAATTTGGTATAAAATCTGGGAAAATAGGTGGAAATTATTTCAGGTATTCTAAAATGGGTGTTGTAAACCAGAAACAACTAAATAAGAACTAAAAAATCTATAATTGGGATAATGGGTGGGAAAACCTTTAATTGAATAACCATATTCATATAAAAGCAAAAATTAAAAATAGGGAATAACATAATTGAAATTTAGTTAATATTTATTAAATTCTCAAAATGGAAGGAATACAGCAACAAACTACCATTGCACCCGTTGTGCGCCGCAGTTGCAGTTGCCCCTGCAGGTCAAAGAACAAAGTTAGTGTGACCCAAGTGCCTACTCAGGAGGGAGGAGGGAGAGGAGAGTTCCATAGAGACGCTGCACTGACACAGCCAGTTCAAGGTGCACAAGCTGCTAGGGTGCAGAGCATAAACCCTCAAGTCCCAAAGCTGACCCGGAAGCCCACCAAGGTTACCACTACATAAAACAGTTATAAACAGGGTGGTAGAACTTACTTTGTATGTGTTTGACATTGTGTACTGGCAAGAGTTGGTCCTGTCAGCCATGCTGGAGAAGGTGAAGCCTGTACTTGATACTAGCTACAAGCCCTACGTCAGTGATGGCAATCAGGAGGATGATAAGGAGCCCCATTTCTATCAAACCAATGAGGAAAAGCTGGTGTTAAAAAAGGTTGTAGCCTTCTATACCAAGGTACCTGTGTCCTGTGTTGTTCCCAATGCCAACAAGTCAATCCCCACTTCTAAAAAGCCTGCCCAGAAGCGCATCCCTGACATCAAATGCATCATCCTGCTTAAGCTAATGTGTGAATCAGGAAATTATAAGGTGGCCACGGCCCTTGTTGGAGTGGATCCCAAGTACGCCAGCAAGACCTTTAACAAGTTCATCAACTCAGGTCAAGTCCTTGCTGCAGAGAAATCCTTGTGTGTTTCTACCATGCTCACTAAGGAGCACAAATGGGCAATTCACCAGTGGATAACCCAAGATTGTCATCTTGAACTGGCAAATATACAGGCCATGATTAAATCTACTTTTGAGGTTGAGGCCTCAATTTCCTTTTATTATCATTTGGTAAAGGGAATGCATTTTTCCTGGAAAAGGCTCAGGGTATCCCCCTGCAATCAGAATAGCCCATCCAACATTGACGTCAGGAAAAAATATGCAGAGGCGTACACTGCCCTCAAAGCCAAGGGGACAGTCAAATTCTACTACATTGACAAATCAGCATTTGCCTCATCAATGCGTAATGGGTGTAAGTATGTCCCCAAAGGCTCAAATGACAGGATGGCTTGGCGTGCTGCAGTCTGCGCCACAGCCTATTTGATGGTGGCTCTCCTCAGTCCAAAGGGGGTCAAGCTTTACCAAATGATAGTGGGATCCCACAACAGCCGTACCTCTCTATCATTCCTCCGATTGGTCCAGGAGCACCTGAGGCGCACGGGCCCAGTCTTCACCAACGTCATTGTGCTGGACAATGTTGGTCTCCATAAGGTGGCTGATATTATTGAGGAATTCTTGATGATTGACACTAGCATTGCAGTGGGCCCCCAGCAATTGGCCACAGCAAATTTGAGCCTTCTCTTCCTCCCTGCCTATTTGCCCTTCCTAAATCCCATCAAGGAAGTCTTTGGGTGGCTCAAGCAAGTTGTCAAGCAAGGAACCCCAACTGGGACTGAGGACCTGTTTAATTTTCTGCAGGCCAGGATCTACACCCTCTCAGCTGAGACTGTGGCCAAATTCTATGGCCATGCTGATTTGTTCATCCCCGCGTGTCTTGCCAAACAGCCAATCAATTAAAGGCTTAGCTTGTACAACTTTTTTATATTCTCTAATTTAATATTCAAGATTTATTAATTATCATTTTATATTTGGATGCTTCCAAGCCCGCAATCACATTCAGCAGGATCATCAATGAAGGTTAGTAATTTATTTATTTATAGTCATTTTTTTATTATGGCATCTAAGGGCATCCCAAACACTTGATACTGGATAACACAAATATATTTATATCACTTTTTGTCAGGAAGCCAGGTATAGGTAGAGGCATTGGGCGGCTTGGGATGGGGTGAGGCCAAGCCAGTGGGTAATGCCCACCATAGGATGGGTGCTAACTTGATAATGTAAGATATGGATTGCCCAAGTAAGGACCAGGGTACAAAGTTAGAGACCATGGAATCCACCATTCCTGTCAAAGTGATATAGATTACCCCAAACATTTGGTTAGAGGTGGTCTTGGCTGCAGCAGTAGGTTCCATTGGACAGTCTGATCTTGGGCTTAAGGGCGGAGTCACTGGAACAAGGTAGGCAGGTAGGTAATTGTACTTGTTTTTGAACAATCTGGGCGGCCTAATGTACCACTTTCCTTCTTGGCCTATTGTCTTGGTTTCTCTAGTTCTTGCCAGAGGGTTGGCAAGGAGTATTTTTTCCAGGTTGAACTTGGCGTAGGCCAGGTTTGGAGGGTATTCAGTAAAGTGCACAGGTCCAAAGGGGGTTCCCAGGGGCAGTATAGGGCCTGGGGCGGGTTGGCAGGTTGGTCTCTGGATGGAGCGCTTGCCTGATGGTCTACTGGACTGGAGTTAAGATGGAAGATCACTAAGACTAGATAAGGTAAGATTTGTTCAGACCAAAGGTTCATAAAATTATTTATTATCAAAAATGACAATGTGGTCATCACAATACCGCCGGGGCTTTTATACCATGGGTTTTTGCTTCTTTTTTTTGCAGGCTTCAGGTCTATGGGCGGTTTGCCGGTGGGGCATGGATCTTGGGGCAACCTCCAGAAATAACTCATACAGAATAGAACATCCTCCATTTCAACAATTCTCAAAAATATTTTTCTTATTTTCAATATTAAAGATGATTTTTTCTTGATTAAATAATTGACACTGATAATAGAAGCAATGTTTGATTTTTATTTTGAGCTTTTAATTGAAATTATAAAAGATAAAGCAAAAGCAAATTTTGAAATTGTTGACATGGAGGATGTTCCATTCTGTATGAGTTAATTATGGAGGTTTCCAATCTTGGATTAGGGTCTGGAGAACATCAGGTCCTGGTTGGGTACACTCTGGCAAACAGAAGTGACAATGCTTAATTTTGCCGCTTTGGTTCACCATGTAACCTGAGCGGGCTAATTGCATTCCCCTTTCTGGACTGGGGACTAGCAACAGTTGGTGCTTATTGGCAGGGCTATTAGGGGGTCTTGCTCAAGCCATAGCTGCTGCATAGGTCTGGGCCCTCAGTGGCACCAGTTTGGCGGGTCTTAACTAGAATGGCTCTAGAGAACAGAAGTGGCAATGCTTTGTTTTGCCGCCGTTGTTCACCATGTCACCTGAGCTGACCAATTGCAATACTTTTTCTGGACTGGAGACTGGCAACAGCTGGTGTTTGTTGGCAGAGCTAGTAGTAGGTCTTTTCTCAACCTCCTTTAGGCAGACCACATCTCCTGCGTAGGTATGGGTTTTCAGTGGCACCAGTTTGGTGGCAATCATTCAGGGAATCCTCAGCATTAGGCTGGTAGGTTGCAGGGCAACTTAACAATTTGAGTCTGTGACTTAAAGGATTGGCAGGTCCTGGACTGTCCTGGGGGGCAATCTGCCTTCAGGGGACTGGGGTTCAACTCTTGGGTTTTCAATACAAGTATTGAAATGTCATTCATGACACTTTTGGCAAATAAATATAAAAATCAAATTAAAAAAGTTAAATGTAAAGTGTATGAATTTGAAGTATATTTTATTAACATAATTTATTATGCTTTTATTAAGACCTTCTCTGGGATATATTTTGTAAATATTTTTTGCTAAAATAAGACTTAAAAAAATTATTTATAATAAAAATAATCTAGAGTTTAAAGATATTTATTGATATTGAAAAAAATTAAGAGCACCTATAATGGGTTTGGCGCACAACCTCTACTGCCACACTATGTATGATGGATACACCCTTATTAAAGTATTCTTGCCTGCTGGTAAAAAGGAGGATGGTGAGATGGAAATGGAGGAGCAGTCTTTCCAGCAGGGCTGAAAACCCAAAGATGCCGTCCAGAACCAGGGCGTCCTGGATAACATGATCCACCGAGTTGTATCCAGGGGGACCTTCTTCCCATCCAGGAAGAGCCTGGCCTTGTTGATCCCAAGGAGGACCCTGTCCAGGTTCTCAACAGACACATCCATCCCAAAGTAAAGAAGGAACCCCAGGTAAACAATGGGGTGAAGCCTTTGCCCAGAAAAGGCTTCAGTAAACTTTCAAAGTTTGTTATATACTGTGCTGATTTTTTTTCATGCTTTGTCTTTACAAAGGTCAGCTCCATTGCTTACAGGTCCCCTGTCTTGTTGACACTCCAGGCCAGTCCAAACTCTTCCAGGAGAATTTTTGTCTTCTTTACGGCTGTTGCATCTGCAACAGCCAGTTTTGACACCGTGCACCCAAAGTTGTCCAAGAAGTAAGAGATGGTATGCTCTACTGGGAAGCAGAAGCAAGCAGCTGCATGGGCCCGGACCATCCCTGGTACATTATTGAATGGGAGTGTCTCCAGGACGTCCCAAACAAGCTCAATGGAGTTTACATAGTAAACTCCACTGAGAACCACTGGGTCCAGGTGGACCAGTTGGGCATCCTTGTAGGCAGTAACTGCCCACTTGGATGCCCCCTTGGCATGCGTCAGCCCGGCTAATGTGTCCTGTGGCATTGGAAAGGTACCATGGACCCTGTCTTTGAGCTTCTGCAAGACAGGGGACAGATATAGCTGCTTGGCCACGTGAGTGGCATAATTCAAATATAAGGTGGGGGGACAAAAGAAACCAGGACCTGGCGGAGTTCACCATCAATGTTTTCTAAAAAAGGTAAGTATTTTGGAATTTTTATTAATTATAATTTTTTATGTACCTTCACAGGCTTCCTCCTTGCTGGCAGCTTCAGCAGGCTTAGCCATTCTTGGTGCAAGCAATTGCACCGGCAATTCAGTGTCCTCTTTCCTGGCGTGCTTTGCTGGCTTGAGATGTGCACACATCTCAGGGTTGTCTGTCCATAAAGACAGCACAGAGAGAGCAAAAGACTTGAATTGCAAGCCCTCAACCACTGTCTTCTGAATGTTGAGTAGGTGCTCAATTGTCTTCTCAGGGGTGTCTGGTATTTTGGTCATTAGGGCCTTTGCAGACACCTTGTCTATTTTGTCCCCTTCAAGGACAGCAGACTTCACTCTGGCTTTGGCCTTGCGTCAATTTCTATGATCTCTGCAATTGCAGAGTCAAGGTCTTTAAGCAGCTTCTCCAATTATCTCTGATTTTTTACTAACCTTTTCATGTGTTTTTATAGCTTTCACCCCAATAAAATCTGTATTATTTTGATACTGTTGCCTCTTTGTTTATTCCTGTTTGTTTTCCCATTTGCTACATTATCCCATCTTTTTACCCATTGTGTATATGTTTTACGCTCATCTTGATATGTGTTGTTTGCTTTGTGTTGGAATTTTTTCCTTGATTACCATATTATTTTTGGCGCTTGATATAGCCCCTTGTGAAAATAGTAACAACAATTTGATGATCAGCTAAATTTGAATTATAAAATTATAGTGTTAACTGTTTTTAGATAAAGTTGTTACTGATCCAAATTCAAAACCTTAATGATAAACTTTAAGCCAATCAGGAGCCAAGTGATAAACTGATTGTTGTGACATAAAGGGTCATTCAATAATTCTTTGATGCATGTGCGCTAATTAATATGATTGGCTGGATGTTTTGCCATTGTACACCATTGCTGCTGTGGCAAGTTGTTGATGGACTAGTGCTAACTCAGCAGCTGATTGGGCACTAGTCCATCAACAACTTGCCACAGTGACAATGGCGCATAATAGCAAAAGATCCAGCCAATCATATTAATTAGCACACATGCATCAAAGAATTATTGAATGACCCTTTATGTCACAACAATCACTTTATCACTTGGCTCCTGATTGGCTTAAAGTTTATCATTAAGGTTTTGAATTTGGATCAGTAACAAATTTATCTAAAAACAGTTAACACTATAATTTTCTAATTCAAATTTAGCTGATCATCAAATTTTTGTTAATATTTCACAAGGGGCTGTGTTTGGGTACTAAAAATAACTGTGTTCTGGATCTAGATACACAGCATAGTAAATATATGATTTCATAGAAATAAGCTGAATATAAAGAATAAAACCAACTATAAACAAAGAGAACATGAACAATTGAAATTCAAAATAAAGATAATATAAATAGAAAATGTTTGGCAACAGGGGGTTTATTGGGGCGGGGAAGAGTGATGCATAGTAGGCAGAATAGCGCGGGAAGGAAGACATAGAGGAAGTGCTGGCCTGGGGGGTCTGGAATTGGGTGGATGGGGCTGGAAGGTGGGGTGGTGATGGCAGGGGTAGGGGTAGAGGGATTGCGCATGATGGCCGCCATATACCGCTCATTGTACTCCTCATTGGTCATTGGCTGGATGGGCTAGTAGGTGGCTGTGGCACGGGGTGGGAGGCGCTTATCCTTATGTGATTGGTTGCTCATGTTCATATGGAAGACAATTTGGGCAAACAAGTCAGCCACCATTTGGTGACCAAAGAGAGAATTGTGGTCAAGGTCCCCAAGATAGAGGTTGTTGAAAGCCTGAGGGAGGCGCTTCTGTAATGTGGATCCAATGTTGAAGAAGACAGCATCACCTAGATGGATGTCTGCATGGCTGGCAGGATAGACTGAGGCCTGGTGCCCGCGTTGCTGGATGGCCTCAAGGGAGGTGGAGCTACCCTCCATCTGGGGGCTCAGGAAAACCCAGTAGGTGGACTTCAATCTATCCTAGGAGTTGAGTAATCCACATAGGATGTGGCTGTACTTGTAGCCATTGGTGAAATCTGGGTTTTTCCAATAGTAGACAAAACCCTTGGCTGAAACAGCCATAAATGCACCAATAATTGTCCCCTTCTTGACCTTCTTCCTCCCTTTTTGGGTGACAGCTCTTCCTTGGGCGCCAAAATTGTCAAAAACTATGGATATATCAGGGAACCAACCCTGATATGCCAGCTCACTAGTGTTTGGGAATTGGCAGGCTGCAGACTGGGTGGGCAGGGCCAAAAAAAGAATTGGTGCTAACTTAATGAGGTAGAACATTGACTTGCCCACCCACACCCACAGACTGTCAGCGGGAACAATATTATCTATTACTCCCGTGAGAGCTTGGCAGCAGAGGCAGGCATTGATTTGGGGGTAACAGGTGGTTTCATGTCTATTTGGTAGGCAGGGAGAAAGTTGTATTTATCTCTGAACAGGCGTGGTTTGGTAATGTACCAAGGGCCTTCTCGGTTGTATCTGGTTAACTCTGTAGCTCTGGCCAAGGGATCCTTTGGCTAGTATGTTGTTGGCGGTGTAGTCCTTATACTCAGGCTTTAAGGGGTAATCTGTGAAATGAACAGGACCAAAGGGAGCACCTGGTGGGTGGTATGTAGCTGGCAGGCTGGCAGGAGGGTCAGATGATCTTTGAGTTAACTGGCAGATGACAAGAATAAAATAAGGCAATGATTGGTGAAACCAATATCTCATAAACTTTATTTAAAAATGACAATGGGGATTGATCTCAGCCTGGCAGGTATTTATACCACACTTCCAGGCTTCACTTCCTGGTTGGGGTTTCTGGGCTCAGGCGGGTTGGCATTGGGGGTCTTAGGTGGCAGTGTAGTGCTTGGCACTGGCGGTTTGGCACTGGCTGCTTTGGGATGAGAATACTTCAAATCCTTCTGTTTGTCAATTTGGGTATTAGGTGCCTCTTCAGGTTCAGTACCTCTTCCAGGCCTTTGGGAGAGTTTGGAATAACTCTCATTGAGAAACTTTTGCATTTTACTGAGCAAACCACTGGTGTCAGGCGTTGGCACCTCAGGGAAATTCTCAGCATCTTGCACTGGCGGTTTGCTTGCAGAATCCTGCGGGACGTCTAAGGGTTTGGGTCCTGGCAGGCTGGCAGCAACTTTATCAATCAGTAGTGGGCTATTGGGTTCCCAGTCTATGGGTCTGGCTGTCCGCAAAGGGTTTTGTCCAGGGTTTGACTCTGGTTCTGTATTTTGAGATTTAGGAGCATCCAAATTGTCATTCCTGACAGGATAGCTTATAGTAAGAGATGAAAATGATGTCATCTGAAAAACTTGTCAGGCATTGAACCAGGGTTGACTTGATGTCAATATAATACGGGGAATCCTCAGCGCCATCCCATTGGTTGCCAGCAAAATTGATAAGAAGCTTTATGGAAACCACCTTTCTGTGCATCCAGAGCTGCACCATGCACTCAGAGACCCATATATTATGGTGTGCAAGCTGTTTGCGGACCTGGGTTAGGGGAAGCTTGGGGTCCTGCTGGAGGAGGTCAAGCATGATTGGGTATGCCTCAGATATTTGTGACTTAGGGGGCCTTCTTGGGCTTCTGGGCTGTCTCAATCTGATTCTCCCTGTTCATCAGGTTGTTGAATTATTGCATGAAAGTAGCTCAGGTAAATTGCAACTGAGCAGCAATTGGTCCTATGACAGACCCTGAAGGTTTAGTGCCACAATTTCCTGGAGAATTTGGGCGGTGATGATTTGTTGTTTGGGGCGCTGGGCTGGGGAAGCTGAAGCCTGATTGGCTGTAGGAAAACATGTTGGCTAGCGGCAGGAAGATGTTCCAAATCAAGGTTACCATCCTAATTGATTGGTTGATGGGCAGCTTGTGCAGGGGTGAGTACAAGAGCAGGAGCAGAGCTAGACACTGCGTGACTACTGAACAAGTCAAAGCCATAGGGATTGGTGATCAGGTACAGGTAAGCTTCCTCTTTACCTGCCTCAAAGGCTTGGGTATAAACAGGCACCTCCACACCCTGAGCCTTGCCTACATTGAAGCTGGCTTGGCTGCTGCTGGCTTGGCTGCTTGTGCTGTTGAAGATGTTGCTAGTAAAAGCCATTGTAAAAAAACCTAGGATAAAATCACTAAAATTAGAAATTTTAAAATTTTATGATTTATTTTTATTGTAATCTCAAGTCCATATTTGGAAGGTTCTCAAAACCATTTCATACAAATCAGGAGCCATGAAAATGAATAAAATGCCTCTGTTCCTAAATTAGATAGCTGTTGATTGGCTGTATTATAGACATTTTTCTATTTTAGGCTTCTCATACTACACATCTTGTGTGAGTTTGTTTTGTTTTGTGCTTGTGGAATCTCGCATCTATATTGCTCAATTTTTTTCATTTTAGTCCTTCTGTTGGTGCTTCATATGAGTCCTAATTGAATTATAACATACCCTGGAATAGCATCCATACATTTCACTTGTTGTGTAAGTTTATTTTGTTTGTGGTTTGAACTATACCACTTGATGTTTGATATAATTTTGTATAATGGGCTAGTGAAATTTTGTTTTTTGTTTGACAGTTCATTTATTAACTGAATTTTTTTAAATTAATTGAATCCTGAATCTTGCGCAACTTGGATTTCATTCAAATATGAAATCATTTTGTTTAAATCTGAAGTATTTTTGTTTGTTGCCATAGCTTTTAAAGCTACTGTAACAAGTCAAAATAAACTTATTTGTATTGTATAAAGAAGCAAACAAGAAGATTAACAACTTACCATATAAAAATACAACTCAAAAAATTAAACGTGATTTTATTCAAGAAATATAAAGTGATGTTATTAAAGTAATTGTATCTTTCTCTACTTTAAATAAAATCCCCCTGAAAAATTACTCAGTTAAAAAGTAAAGCTGGCTATATTCAAAATCCATGTAATACTAGGAAACAACACATCAGAACAAAACGTGCAATCTTCAGAGAACCTGAAATGATATGATATATACAGATACTATATAAAATAACAACACAATTTCAATATTCTTTAGTTACATAAAATAAAAAGTACATTATACAGTAGTTTTAAAAGCTATGACAACAAGCAAAAACAATCCAGATTTAAACAAAATGAACTCAGATTTAAACAATGTAAAAAATGAATTTATATTGATTTACAACAGATTTGGATTCATTTCAATTTTGCTTAAATCTGAGTTCATTTTGTTTGTTGCCATAGATTTTAAAACTACTGTATTTAATTTTATATTTATTTTGTGTTAATAAATTCAAGAAGCATATATGTGTCTTGCTATTCTTTTTCTTATTATAAAGGGGCTGGGTAGGATAAAAATATCATGGCTGAATTGGAAGCATTGACAAAAGAGCTTGAAACAGCGGTGAACAAGATAAAGTAGGTTAATCAAAAGGCAAAGAATAAGCTTAAGAAGGTGGTCCTAGAAGGGTAAAAATTAAAAAAAACTTATTATGAAGGCTTTAAAAAAGATACCTAATACAACAGATAAACTTACAGCCAGGATTATTAACATTTAGAAAGATGTGCTTGCAGACCTGCAGCTCAAGCCACAGGAGGTTGTGGCAGCAGATGCGTGGGCAAAGGATCAAAATATGTTTGATCAGTTAAAAACTAAATAAAAACAGAAAGCAACATAAGATAACCAACAACTCACACCAAATAAGTCTAGAGAAGTCATTCCTGTTAAGGGGGCAACCAGAGAGGAAAAAGAAGATATAAATAAGTAAATAAATAAAAACAAATACTTTTTTTTAGGCAAATATGAAAGTGTAGCGAGGCAATTTTTAAAACCACATGCAACACAGACCTTCTAAAGCAACTATGGTCTACACATTTCAGGGGTATGAATGTACTTTACAGTATCACTATGCTCTACACATTAGGTGTCATCTGGTTCTGATACCAGCTTTTCTGCCTATAGGTGTTAGATAAACTGAATCAAACTTACTCAATAAACAAAAATAAACCTGATGAAATGCAACCAACAAAATAAGACACCAAATGACAGGTTGCCACTCTGACTTCAGCCCCAAAGATTCACCTTGCCTCCTTTTTTCTGCCCCCAGTTTCTGAAAGCCCTTCATCCTAATTTTCTGGAACTTTGTTTAAGCCATGTCATATCACAACATACCAGAAATAAAAAATGACAAGGTGAAATCAGGTTTTGTTTCTTACCTGAGTGGGATATATCATACTTAATAGATAATTTCAAAACAAAATAATTGACCTTACCACAAGTTCTACTATTGTTGTGCCCCAATAAGTGGGTCTCTTTTGAGACTTCAGGGCTTCCTGGTGCGCTGACAAGACCAATATTCTGCTTACTATAAAAAAATATTTACAACCACCTTGCAAAAAATAATATCAGTACCCTCTACAATAAATTATGTGAGTTCTCTGCCCTGTTTGTGAGGCAGAGAAATCACTTAATTGTTTATCTAGGTCCTTTTATCTTGATGGGAATAAAAGCTGAGGCTTGCAACACACTTGATATTGCAAATAAACATGACCAAGTGCAACAATATATAGACAGAAAAAATATTGCACCTGGTTACAGCTCAATTAAACATGTTATCCAAGATATGGCTATTTTTGCAGCAACCTTTGCGACGTCTGCTCTCCCTTGAAAGATTCTCCTGTATAATTTTATCATAGTATTGTCATATTAAAGCTGCTGCAAGTTATTCAGTCATTAAGTCAAGTCAGTATATTCCTTAAACATAGAAATAGCCATCATAATTCAAAATCAAGTCCTGGAGTTCCACCAATCAAACCTTCAATAAATATCACATTATCTTATTCAAATACTTTCATATTTATACTTTTTATTAAAATCTTATATATTTATATTTTTAATTTTAAACCTTATATATTTTGTTAAGTTTTTAATTTTAATGCTAAATAATTTTTCATTTACTTTGATCATATTTATTATACTTGATGTTTAATTGTCAGTATTATAAATAATATATATTTATATAAATTCTTTAATATAAAAATAAAGATATAAAGAAAATTAAGGCAACTATTTGATTTATTGGCTATTTAGCAAGATAATCAGGGATATACAAGTCAGAATAGGCATATAACTTTGCCATTATCTCTGCTGGAAGGGTGTGGCTCTCAACCTGCATCAAAATCAACAAGGCCTTGGGCTCAGTTGAGGTGCCTTGCTTGAAAACTTTCTTGGCACACCCAAAGACCTCCTTGATTGGGTTTAGGGATGGGGAATAGGAGAGAAGAAATAATAGGCACATAAGCCCTGTAACCAATTGCTGTTGGCTAATTTCTATGCCTGTATTTATCATTGAGAACTCCTCATGAATATCAACCACCTTGTGAAGATCAACATTATAAAACACATTGATGTTGGTGAATCCCAAGCTGGTGAGCCTGAGGTACTCCTGAAAAATTGGAGAAAAGCAAAAAAGGTTTCACTATTGTGGGAACCCTTGATCACGTGGTATAATTTAATGCCTAGAGGACCAAGAAGAGCTATCATTGTGTAGGCCAAAAAACAGACAGATAGACACAAATTGGTATACATTATCCTTGGCACCTTTAGGCACATAGCTTTATGTATTGCACATGAATGACGTAAAGAACAATTAATTGATGTAGCATAATTTTTACTGTGCCCTTTTCCTTTAGCACAGTGTACATCTTGGTATATTTATGATGGGTCTCAATGTTCATTGGGCCATTTCTGATTGTATGAGGATAAACCAAGTTTTTTTATTAGAAAACCTCAATCCTATGACCACACAATAGTAAAATGAAATCAAGTACTTGATTCCAAAAACATATACAGCTATTGCCTTAATATTTTCCTGATCAGGATGAAAATTTTGGGTAATCCATTGCTTGATTGCCCAGATGTGCTCCTTATTAAACATGGTTGGCTACTGCTTGGGTTTCTCCATAAAGAGAATTCTACCATCTTTCAGATAATTATTGTATAGCCTATGTGCTGATTTTTCAATGCACCAACAGTTGCTGTGGCCTTCCTGTAGCCACAAGTATCCCTGATAAGCTTGATGAGGATTTTGCGCTTGAAGTCTAGGATCACCTCATGTTTGAGTTTTTGAAGACAGATAAACCCCATTTGGTTCTTCATAGACACATGGAATAATCACTTGGCTATAAACTGAAGTGACTTTTTTGAGCACCTGCTGCCCCTTCACAGTTTGATAATGCTGCAACTTCTCATTTTTGACTTTCCCTTCACCATCTTCCAGGCACCACTTGGAACTAAGCTTCCACATGATGGATGATAGCAGAAGAATTTAGACCGGTAACCAAAGACCCCACAGGAAGGGATACCATCCCAAGGTGGAACAGCTCCCCAAATAGTTGATAACAACCCAAGAGAGAGTTGAACTTACCCAAGAAGAAGTATACCCCCAGATAGCTCAGAAGGAATGAGGAAGTCAACAGATGGAGCACCTTGGGGTCTGTCAGGAAGCCAGGCATAGGTAGAGGCATTGTTTGGCTTGGGTCAGAATACAGCCGGGCCAGAGGGTAATGCCCACCATAGGAAAGGTGCTAACTTGATAATATAGGAAACCAGATTGCCTAAGCAAAGACCAAGGACCTGAATTGGGCACCATAGTGTCTACCATTCCCGTCAAAGTAATGTAGAGTACTCCAAACAGTTGGGTGGACATAGTCTCAGCCGCAGCAGGGGTCTCCATTGGGCGGCTGGGCTGCAGGGTTAAGGGCGGAGTCATGGGAACAAAGTAGGCAGGCAGATAATTGTACTTGTCTTTGAACAATATTGGTGGCCTCTTGTACCACTTTCCTTCACGTCCTATGTATTCAGTTTCTCTAGTCCTTGCAAAGGGATCAGCAATGAGGATGGTCTCCAAGTTGTACTCCACGTAGGCAGGGTTGGGCAGGTATTTGATAAAATGCACAGGTTCAAAGGGGGCTCCTGGGGGACAGCATAGTGCCTGGGGTGGGTTGGCAGGTTGGTCCCCAGAGGGGGAAGTTGCCTGATGGTCTACTTGGCCAGAATTAAGATGAAAGATCACTAAGACTAGATAAGGTAAGATTTGTTTGAACCAAAGGTTCATAAAACTTTATTATCAAAAATGACAATATGGTCATCACGATACCGCTAGGGCTTTTATACCATAGGTTTTTGCTTCTTCAATTTTTGAAGGGCTCAGGTTTGCAGACAAGGCACTGGCGGGGCATGGATCTTGGCTTAGAGTCTTGAGGGCAGCAGATCCAGGTTGTGCCTGCTCTGGTGAATAGAAGTGGCAATGCTTCATTCTGCCACCACTGTTCACTATGTCACCTGAGTAGTTCAATTGTACTACCCATTCTGGACAGAAGACTGGCAGTTGCTGGTGGTCATTGGCAGAGTTAACAGTAGGTTTTGTTTTAACCTCCTTAAGGCAAGCTACAACCTCTGCATAGGTCCAGATCTTTGGTGGCGCAAGGTTGGCATCAATCTGGTGACCATTCAGGGAATTGTCCTTGGGAGACTGGCGGGTCTCAGAGTAACTCGTCAACTCGGGTTTGCAATTTAATGAGTGGGAAGGTTCCTGTCCACTTTGTGTGACTTTAGTAGTCTTTGAAGGGCCAGGGTTTGATTCCAGGGTCTCCAATATTGATTTCATACCTCCAGTATTGACGCTTGGCAGGTGGGTTGGCAGGTTTCTGTTCCTCCTGTTTGGGGCCATCTATCTCTGGTGGTCCAGGGCTTGACCCAACTAGCAGTTGGGTGATTCCCTGTTCACTCTGGTCAACATAAGGCTTTCCCTGAGACCCGGGTTTCAATTACCAGGTTTTCAATACAAGTATTGAAATGTCATTCATGACAGGGTTGAAAGGCTTTCTCAAGCATTGATAGTTCTGAGGCTTTTCCTTACAAGGTGGATTGTGTGATAGGGGTGTAGCTGTGTACCAGACTCCTGGAATCACACAGCACCCGGATTTATCTAAGTAATGGGGATCAGGGGAGAAAGCAGAATCAGCTCTGGTTCCCAGAAAAACGCTGGCCTTGAAGGCCTGCAGCAAGATGATCCACAGAAGCCATCTATACCAATTGGACTTCCATAAGGAAGTGTTGATCAATCTCATGGTTTCAGTGGTGTTTAAGTCAAAAGGTAAGAGGGAAAATCACTTGAGTGAGTGTAAGACTTTATTTATTGAACAATGTATAAGATATAGCTTACCAGCTTTATATAGCATGCTAGTAAGAAAATAAGTTTGGGGAACATATAAAGGAGAATGAGGGAAGTTGCAGATGCCTCTGGGGAAGTTTGAATAGATTTTTAATTAAAACTAGGAGATCTAAATTACTTCCCTTGGTCATGTTCTTTTAGAAACATAATTGTTTAAGTTTAACCCTTCTAAACCCCACAAAGAACAGCCAAAATCTGGGGGTTTCACCAGACTTCCCCACAGGAACCAGAACCAAGAGAACAGACACCAGCAGAACCAGAAGACAACAGCAAAGAAAACACATAGCCAGAGCCAAGAAGAGTGTGAGCGTCATCACCTGGAGTTGATTTATCTTTTGACTGATTTCCAAAGTGTCTGATTGGATGGAAGCAAATTTAGAAGGCAATGATTGGTTATTTCTTAGATCTACACTATTGTCATCTAGAAGCATAGCAACTAAGTCCTGAGAAGACCCAAGTTTTAATCCTGTACCCAGATTTGATGAAATAACCTTTTTAACTGGGTTATTAAGAATAGGTAAACATGAACAAATGCTACAAACTAACTTTGCATTATTAGGGATTTCAGATAGTTCAGAAGGGAGGAAGAAATCTGTTTTCTCATCAATTAAAGGATTGTTGTCAGGAATATCTACAAAGGCATTCCTGACACCATCACTCACATAAGGTTGTATATAGTATCCAGGACAGGCTTTAAACTCTCTATAAGACTGGAAGTAATGTCATCTTAATAGCACACAGGGTTGTACACCAAGGAAAATCTCTCAATAATAGTGCTGCTCATGGCTCTAGTGATTGTGGCTTTGGTGGCCTTCCTGGACAGCTTTGGGAATCTGGGGCTAATCCTACCTGTTTTCCCAGACTGGCTGCCCTGGGTTTATTGCTGTGTTTGTGTAGTTTGGGTTTCACTCCCTGACTCAGAGCTACTCCCTCCCTTGTCCTCCTGGACTACAGCCACTCTGTTCTTTGAGCCATGAGGGCATCCAGCACCCACGTCATACTCCTTCAGCTCCTTGACTCTGTTGATGCAATGCATCCATTTTGGTATAAGGTAAAATTCAAACTGAAATAAAAAGAATCACTTTAGCTAGGTAATTTAATTTATGTAAATTTTATTTGCTTATATACAGTAGCCTCATAGCTTGTAGTCCCTGCATCTATTCTACATTGGGGTTTAAAATTTCTTGATTAATTATTTTTGGTTATAAATGTGAACTTTTAGCTGTATGTATTGATATATTTGATGATTTTCTTCCTAAAACAGACACTCAGAATCTTAAATTTCCGTTTACTTCTCTAGATTGTATATCTTAATCAGGATGAGCCAGTAACAGTATTATATATTCACCAATCTGTTTTGATATTTGATGTTTTTGTTGTCTGTTTCAGGTGCTACTAAGGTTTGTTGTTGGATCAAGGGTTTCACTTTGTTCTCAAAAACCATAGTAAATACAGTAGCTTTGTTTTGTGACTGAAATCAATAAGCTCTAGTGATTGGAAGATTTGTTGTTGAACCATCATTAATCTGTTCTCAGTTTACATCATTTGTTGTGTGTCTGGACATTTTTGCCAATCAGTGCACTTTTTCCGTGGAGTTAGCACCTATTTCTATCAGAAAAGTTGAATTTTCTTATGTGACTAAACTGTCTTTGTTTATCTCAACAGGTTGTAAAACTACTGTATTTTGTTTTTGTTAACAAGTGCATCTCAGGTGGCCAAATGGTGTTTTTCTAAAGCTGCTCAAAGATGATTTAAATCGTAATATTTTGAACCCCAATTCAATCAATTCTTGTCCCTCAACAGCCTGAATCTAAACTGGAAGATACATTTTATGAGCTAATAAAGCAGACTTTGGGGTCGAGTCGCTTACGATATTCGCTACGATAACGTATATCTGAGGGATTAAGTCGGTTCGGCTTGAAAAAATTGGCCATGAACCAAGCCGAGGAAAGCATTATAAGCCAAAGCAAATCGTGCTGGTGCTTTTGAACCAGTGTCAAAATACTTATATTGCTTCCCAGACTTTTTTTAAAAATCTATATACCCGACCAGAGCATGGTAGGCATCTGTCTCAGTTCAGAATATTAATTCCAAGGGGAAAGTCTGTCACCCTCCACACTGATTTGGGCGACCTCAAAATCGAAGTATTCTGTGAAAGTGTCCCCAAAACTGCTGAGGTACGCCTTTACTTTTTGTTCAAGTTGATCTTTAGAATTTTTTAGCTCTGTGCGCGAGTGGGTATTACAATAACTGTAAGATCTCATCGCAATATCAGAGGGTTCATGCTCCAGGTAAGCTAATGTCACCCATGGGAATTTATTGTTATTAATCTTTTCCCAAAAAAGACAGGAGACCCTACAGGTAAGTCTTCATTTTAGTTTACGAGGTTTCATATAGTTTTATATCTTGACTTTTGAAGTATATGTATTTTATATTTTCTTTTTTTAAGCTAATTAACCAACTTAAAAATATATTTGGTTTACCCAAACTTATAGTTTCCATTGTCGGGTCGTATTAAATATCTTTATAAAAAGAAAGTCTTCTCAATAAGCTAGCAACTTTAGTCAATTAACGTTTCATGACTCCATTTTTACTAGTTTTCTATATATGTCAGATCTCTGTAGTTTCTTCCTTATTACTGAACAATTTTACTCATATCTTTAGTCTTACGTCTAGTTTTCTATTGCTAATAACAGGGTTCTTTGCTCTTCCTCAAGCTATTTTTTCCAGGCCATGTTTCATAACAATCTATAACTGCTTATTTGAGAAGAAGCTGTTTTGTTTTAGAATTGTAAACCCTTTAAGCTATACAAAAGAGTTCCCTGAAAATGCAAAACTTTCAACAAATGATTTTTATTGTTACTGAAACACCAATTATGCCAAGGGCATTAAAGTGGCCCTATTTGTAATAAAAGTTTGCTGTTTTCATGCATGTTTGAGATGTTCGAACCAAACAGTCTCGCGCACTTATTTTAAAGATACATCAAAGTTATCCCGGTTGCAGAGCTGCTTGTACAGAATATAAAATATCCAAGTTCTGCAAATAACCTTGGTACCTTAATAAGCTCTTTTTAGGTCTCATATATAACTACACCCTTAGCTTGCCATTATATTAATGTTCTTAAGAAATATGTGGTTTAAAGCCCTTAATCAATTGTACGCTGATAATCATGCTCTACCAATTGCCTCATCTTTTGCATAAAGCAGGCATTGATACTATTGGTAGATTATGAATATAATTTTATACATGTTTTCACATTAAATCTAGTTTTCATTTTAGCATTATAATTTAATTCAACCTATTACTTTTAAACACGAAGATGCTCACTATAGTTTCTAGGTACAGGAAAAGGTGGCACCTCGATTTGGGGGAAAAAGTTTGCCGATGAAATCAAGTCTACTCTAAGGGTAATCGTGCATTGCAGCTAGAATTCATCTGTTTTAGCATCACTCCCGAGGTATGGTTAGTATGGCCAATAGCGGCCCCGATACAAATGGATCTCAGTTCTTTATAACCTACACCAAGCAGTCGCATCTCGATACCAAGTATACGCTGTTTGGAAAGGTTATTGATGGCCTTGACACCACGCTGGACGCCATCGAAGCTTTGGCTGTAGATGAGAAAAACAGGCCGCTTCAAGAGGTTAGGATCCGCTCCATCACCATCCATGCGAACCCTATCGCTGACAAGGTCATCGATGATTAGCACAAATAAATTCCTTTTGGGTTTACAGGTGAGATTTACTTTTACACCTGTAATATAGTGAAGAGCTTACTGATCATCAGTACAAATATCAGTAATTGGGTCATTCTGAAAATTAGCTATTAGCTTCAACTAACCTGTTCTTGAAAGAACTATGCTACTTTTGTTGCACTTTCTTCACTTACTCTCACTCAGCAAATCATTACCCTGTGAAATAGCTCAACTGCCAAATAGCAGATGGCACTATTGCCACATTCCAATGCTGTACAAGGATCAAACTTTTTGAATCCTATAGGAAACAATACTTGACCAAGCCCCATGACTACTATGATGTACATGGATGCTATGTGGCTTGTCATAATACTATATGACATCCTATGGCGCTGAGTGGTTTGGTGCATGAGTAATCCAACTCATAACAAGTCATATTACCAACCACCAGGCCAGCCAATTAGAGCGCACCTGCTCAACCACCCAAAATTGGGTTGTTGATAGGGGCGCACTGATTGGCTGGCCTGAGGGTTGGTAATTCAACTCATTATGAGTCAAATTACCCATGCACCAAACCACTCAGCGCCCATCCTTCTTATATATCAAATAAATTACTATTCTCTACTTTAATTTTTGCTTTTGTTGTTTCATCTAATTCCAAGAAGTATATACTCCACACTTTAAAAAAGGGTAGCCAATTACTTTAAGGGTCTCAAATTTTTTGGCCTCTTGTGACAGGTTTAATAGAAACCACAGAGGGCCAGAGCTTTACACCAACCATCTAAAACCCTACTGTCTTCATAGACACAATCTCTTGGAAAAATAATCATCCTTTAACTCAATAAAAATAATCTTATTAGAGCCATAAGCAAGTCGTATGTACAATAAGAAACCTTAAAAAAAGACTTTAAGCCCAGGGAAAAGAACTCAAGTCTAAATATGGCTCTAAACCCATATCTGATGATAAGGAGCGCCTTTTGGGGAAGCTTCAGATATGGAATTAGGAGAGAAGAGAAGTATCTTTTATTGGATATTATTTTAGACTTATGTAGATTAGGCTGTGGCGGAGATTTAGTTGGATCAAACCTAGGGGTTGGTCATGTGCGGGATGGGGTTGAGCCACTTGATACTTGAATTTTCATGTGATAATGCTTGGTTACCATTCTTGGCATGTCAAACAGTATATTGGAAGGGCACCAAATTGGGCAATGGCTGGATGTTAAGTAGGTTGGCAGTAGCCAGAATGCTTGTACATCTAGACCCTCAACACCCCCTTAAGGGGTTACTCTGGAGCATTAGGAGGGGGCTTTGTTTTAACGGCTGCTGCCTGATGCTCCTGGAGCTGTTTACTAGTTAGAACCAGTCTGGTTGAGTGTTCTCCTTTACTGGGGCAGAGACAGGTTCTGTGATATTTCTTGACAATTGGGGTTTTGGCACCTTGGAATTTTACTAGATAGGTGTTGTGATCTGGTCTGTACTTGATGATTCTTCCTGGTCCCCTGTGTACTGAGTCTAGCTTCTTTCTGTTGCCAGCTAGAAACCAGACAGGGGAGTTGATGGGAAGTGGTTCCTCTGTGGAGGTTATCTTTTGTGTTTTGAGCCTTTTTATTTCTGCTATTTTAGCTTTGAGGCGTATGTGTTGTAGATTTGGTACTTGTTCTACTGTGAAGGGTTTCCCGGGGGGATCTTTATGTATGGCTGCTTGTTGCAGGTAATTATTTCTGGTTTGTATCCATAGGTTAGCTCAAACGGTGAATAGCCTGTCCCTTGATTGGTGCAGACCTGGGATACTAGTAATGCATGTTTCACGTATAGTGGCCATGTGTCTTTGGCTTTGCCATCCATTATTTTCTCTAGGGTTCTGATAAGGCTGCTGTTTAGGCGTTCCACTCTGCCGTTGGCCTGTGGCCTGTATGGAGAGGTTGTGGAATGTTTAATGTTTTGGATTTTAAGTTGTTGTTTACTACGTGACCTGATAACTCGGTTACTCCATCAGTTATGATGTAGTCTGGAGTGCTGTAGTTGGCTATGATTGCTTTGTTAATTAAACAGTTGATGGTTTCTGCTTTATGGTCCTTTGTTACCCAGCAGATGGGCCAGCATGTGGCAAAGTTGATAGCTACAATTGTGAAACATTGGTTTGTCCTTGTTTCTGGGAAGGGGCTCACTACGTCTAGCCCCCAAACCTTGAATGGTTCTGGGTTCAGTACTGGGTTGACTGCTGGCTGGGGAGCCTTTGTGCTGGTATATTTCTTGCACACTGTGCACTTTTTCAGAACACCAACTATATCCTGTTTGAGGTTGGGCCACCATACTATCTCTTTTAGTGTGAGGTATAGGTTGTTAGCCTTTGTATGTCCTAGTAGGCAGTGATGTCTTAATACGGTGTCAACTCTTTATGCAAGTGGGATGTAAGGGACATGTTTGTCATTAATGATTCAGTATACAGTGTCATTTGATAAATGAAAATGCTTTATGTTCCTTACTAATGTATTATGGGTCAGTTAGTGTGTTGAGGGGTCTTTCTCTTTGGTTTTATACTCAGTGTTGCATAGATTTTGCCGGTCAGGGTCCAGGTGGTCAGGATAATCCTCTCTAGGCTGACATAGTCTAGAGAGAGCATCAGCTGTGACCAGCTCTGCACCTTTTTGTATTGGATGTCCAAATTAAGCTGCTCCAGCAGGGACATCCATTTGGATTGTCACTGTGCAAGTGCATTCTGAGTTTTGAAATAGATTAAGGATTTATGGTCAGTTAGTACTCAGACGTTTAGATGTCCTTCTAAGTAACATCTCCATTTCTTGCATGCGTGATATATTGCTAGCAATTCCTTATTTTGTATTGGGTATCTCTGCTCAGTGTTGGTTGCTTTTCTGCTTTCATAATATACTAGCAGGAAGTCTTGATGCCCTGGCTGGCAGATGCGCAGGACTGCGCCAATGGCGGTGTCACTGGCATCTGAATCAAGCTTATAGCACCTGTTGTTATTAGGGTATTGCAAGATTGATGCTATAATCAAAGCTTGTTTTAATAATTTGAAATTCTTGTTGCATTCTGGTGTCCAGATGAATTTCTTTTTGGCATTACCCTTGGTTAAGTCATTGATTGGTGCATTTAGTTTCCTGTAGTCTTTGATGTATTTCCTTAGGTAAGCTACCATTCCAAGAAAGCATCCAACTTTTTTAACAGAGGTGGGGTGTTGCATGCTGTTTATGGCTTTAATTTTGTCTGGATCTGCTTTGATGCCATTTTCAGAACCAATGTGGCCCAAGAACAGGAGTTCCTTTTCCATAAATTGGCACTTGCTTGATATTGCGTAAAGTTTGTGCTTTGCAAGTCAATTGAGTGTCTTGAAGACATGCGTGAGGTGTTCCTCTTTGGTTTTTGAGAATATGATGATATTGTTGAGGTAGCATAATGTATTTGAAAGTCCCTTTAGCGCTTGGGTTATCATGGTGACAAACTTTGTAGGAGCGTTGGTCATCCCAAAGTTTGTTACCCTAAACTCAAAGAATCCAAATTGCGTACGGAACACAGTCTTTGGTATGTCCTTTTACTTTACTTCAACTTGGTTATAACCTGAGGTGAGGTCAATTTTGGAGAAAAAATTGGCACCTGAGAGTCTTGCAAACAGATCCTCTATAAGTGGAAGAGGGTATTTAATCTTTATTTTGCTTGCATTTAGTGCTCTGTAGTCTGTTACTAGACAAAGAGTGCCTTTCTTTTTCTTTACCAAGAACACTACTGTCCCCCATGGGGATTCAGACAGGCAAATGAATCCTTTTGCTAGATTGTCATCAATATGTGTCTTGAGGGTTTGGGTCTCCATGGGAGAGAGTCTGTAGAGGGGTGCAGTTTTAGGCATGGCTTTACATAGGTCAATGCCATGTTTGACCTCTTGTTTGGGGGGGTGACTCTGTGAGCTCTTCCTTTAATACATGGGTGTATTCATTTAGGAGTGCCACAAGTTCTGTGATTTGATTTTTGTTGTTTGTATATTATTGAATTTGGTGTAACTCATTATGTGGAGGGTACTATATTTAGTTAGATGTTCTGAGTTGTCTTGGTTTATGACCTGGACAAATACTGTGTCTCTTAGAATTAGGTTGTTGGGTTCTTTGAGGATGTTAAAATTGACTCCGTTTTGTTTGATGGTCATGGTTTTTGTTTTCCAACATACACTGGGGTTCACTCGGGTGAACCAGTCCATGCCTGCTACAATGCCATAGTTTATGTTGTCCATGACAAGTCCTTTGATGGACGTTTGTATGCCTTGGAGGTCAATTCTGAAGGGAGTTGTTTTGCCTTTGAGGGCAACAGCGCCCATGTTGACACTTTTAATGTTGACACTATAGTAAAGTGACAGCCTGTTTTTACTTAATGTTGTTTCCTGGATATCAACACTTTTTTAATTAACAAAACACTTTACCCTGAACATTCTTAATATAAAAAAATATTTTAAAATACTTTATTATACTAAAAATAACCCCAGAGAGATCAAAACTGCAATAAAAAATTACTATAAGTAATAAGAATAAGGAGATATAAGCAACTATTTTCAGTTTACTATGTAAATTACACTCTTTATTATAAATTTATTTTTTATTCCAATAAAAATTAAAATTCCAATGAACCAAAAATAAAGATATTTAACATATCATAATAACTGCAAAATATAAAAAAATTCTAATCAAAATTTATTATACTTCAGGTAAGCATAACTGAAAATATCTCATATTTTAAAGTTCATTTATCTTTAAGCTATGAGATATTTATTACTAAATCACATTAAAACTGTATCTGAAACTTACCATTTATACCTAAAAAGACTAGTACACTATAAATAAATTAATAAATTAAAAAATTAAAAGTTTAAAAGTAAAAAATATGTAGGCAAAGCAAAGCAAAGTTTATTTGGCTAATTAAAGCCACCAGCAAGAGCAGTGGCAACATACTCAAGGTACTTCTTAATCTCTGCCACCTTGTACCTTTTCTTTACCACCTTCTGCACGTCCTCCTGGTAGTCCTTCTCCTTGGTCTTTTGCTTCTTGGGGGCCACCCAGTTGGCCAGGTCACAGAACTTGGAGACAGTCTGGGCCTGCTCCTCCTGTAACTTTAGAGAAGAACTTGTTATATTTGGGGGTTGACCCAAATTTCACCTTCAGGTGCTTATGCCAGACCTCAAGGCTAGAGCTGGTCTTCATCTCCCCCTTGAGGCAGGCGCCTTGAAAGTTCCAAGGGGTAGTGGCCCCGCTCTTACCTCTCTGGGAAGTCACCTTCTTGCCCACCCATTGGCACTCAAAGTAATCCAAGTAACCTTTGAAGATGGTAGAGTGCTTCTTGATGTAAGCGTCCTCCAGGAGGGCCTCAAAGCCAAGCCCAGTATGCTCTGGGCGCGAAAAAGCCAAGGCAGCAAACTGAGTCAGGGCAAAGCGGCACTTCCCCTTACCATTGTTAAGATACTTCTCAAAAAGGTCCTTCTCACTCTTGAGATTCTTGACAAAGGCCTGCCTAAAATGGAAGAAGCAGCCCTGGACTTCTCCATCAAAGGTGGCCTTGAAGGCTCTGAACTGAGCTTTCTCAAAGTCCATTATGATAACCTTTGGCCCAAGTGAGCGCGCATGAGCTAGCTGCTTAGCGGCTATGGTGGACTCATCCTTCTCAGTGGAGGAGGGATTTGCCCTTGTGGCATGAGTGGGAGGGGGGAGCTGGTTGGTGGAAAGGGAGCTCAAAGCTTCCTGGACAATCTTGAAGGCTCTGGTGTAGACTTCAGTCTTGGCACCAGGAAGGAGAAAAAACACAAGAGGGATAACCTGGTCATTAAACTGCCCATGCAGGACCCAAAGCTGCTTAAAGAGAGAGGGGCAAGTAGCAAATGTGCCGTTGCACAGCCAGGTGGTAGCAGTATTGAACTGCTCCAGGTTTTGGGTTGTGACGTAGGCTATAATCCTATCCTCCACTTCCTGCCCATTGTCATGGAGCAGGAACATCTCACCATCTTTAGTCTTTTTAGGGCATCTGTGAGGATCAGGTCTTTGATGGTGGTGGCGCTCTTGACCATGGAGTTTGAGGCTTGACGCCTATCACTTAAAAACTTGACCAACTGATTGTGGGTTGGCACCCTCTTCAAGTTGGTTGGGGAGAGGTACTTGCAATCAAGCATGGTCAGCTGGGTGGCAGAAAGATCTTTGGAGGTGGGTATCACCTGGATAAGATACCACTTGAGGAGGCAGGCTATGATGGTGTTGGACATGATGCAGGTATGCTCGCCCTTGATGGTTTGGACCAGGTCCCAGCGCTCAGTGTTGAGCCGCACTGGGCAGGAGAGGTCCTCACAGGTGTAATGGAGGCTCTTAAAGCCCTGATTGGCATTATTGTAGCTGAAGATATAACCATTGGCCACCATGGCTGGCCCACCCTTTACGCTCATGATTGGGAAGTATTTGGGCAAGGAAGAGGGAACCTTGAATTTGCCGTCAATGTTGCGGATGTTGTGGGCCAACAGAGGGTCCCAGGGGCCAGCAGGAGCATGGCAGAAGCCAGGGAAGTAATCAGGGCAGGGCTTTGAATTATCCCCAGATGAGCTTGAAGGGTGGGAGTTTGGTGGGGGTGGGGAAGCAGAAGGGGGCTTATTGTGGTGCTCCTCAGTGCATGGGAGACTTATCCTTGGGTGGGATCTTTTTGCATTGCTGCCGCTTCTTGGTTGGCTCCTTGTCAGAAGCCAAGTTGTAGAAACTGTGCTCTATAAGAGAGCCATCAGATTCCTCTCCCCCAGTGGAGTGAGCAGGGCTCTTCTCAGGAGAGGGCTCAGGGGAGGGCTTTGGGGATGGTTTGGGGGTGGCCTTCTTTGATGAGACAGGCTTCTTTTTGGTGAGTTTGGTTGGCTTTGAAGGTCGCTTGGTTCCTTTGGGCTGTTTGGAAGTGTTTTTGTCCTAAAATCATAAGTAAAATGGTTTAAAATAAAGCAATGTATGTAAAAAACAAACAAAACAACTTAAAAAGAATAATATATAAAAATTAAATCTTATATGGCTTTTCTTGGCATTTAAAAGGTAAAAAATACTTGAATAATTTCTATTTTATTATAGTTTTAAATAAACAAGTTAAAAGTTAAGAGATTTATGTAAAGATAATATGTTTAGATATAGATTTTATTTTAAAAATTAAAAAATATGAAAGGGAAAAGTCAAAAATACAACATATCAAAAAATGAGAAGTTTTTATTATGCAAAACACAAAGTTTTATATGTGAGAACTGGAAAGCATTGCCATTATGAGTGACAATTAGTAAAAAAAGCTGAATTCTCACTATCAATTACAAAAATTGTAGACATTATTTTTGACAACATTGTCACTATTGACATTTTTTAAAAATTTACTATGTTTTTTTCATAGTACACTTAATTAAATTTACGTGGGCTAGTAAAAATTAACCGTTTTCTGTGTGTTTTTGTTCACATATAAAAATTAAAAAAAACATATGAAAATAAGTTAAAAAAGTATCAAGATTCTTTATTTCTTTATTAAAAATTATATTTGGGTAGTGATAATATGATATTTTACCATTGTGTATATGTGAAGTTGTGAAGAAAGTTATATTCAGTATTGAAAAGGGTAAAGTGTTGACAACATCACTTACAACATTCTTTATATGAGGTGACATATTAATCTAGGCTTAATCACACCACTCTAATTTGCTTAACTCCATCCAGGGAATGATCTCAAGCAAATAAACAACATTTACAAGTGTCAACATTATTTTTAATAATGAATTCTATAGTAACTTACATAGTAACTCACGCTTAAATTATTAATTGCCGTAAGCCACCAATCCACTAAATATATTAAAAGCTGTAATAAGTGCCACATATATATTTATAACATGAACTTTTCAATAATCAAATGTATTCACACTGTCTTTTTCAATATAACAGTTCAATAAAAATTATTTTTAAATGCACACTTAATGTCTTTGTTGTAGATTTGTCAGTTTTGTTATTAAAAACAAGTTATGCTTAAAAAGTGTTGACATTGACACTTTATGTTGGGAAAACAAATAAAAAATAAACTAATTTTTATTAGTGAATGTGAAGGAAAAATATGGTTGAATTGAGTTTTTTATTAAGCTTAATATTAAATTGTGTCAAGATGGCCACAATTTTGTCGTGTTTTCTGGGTTTGCACCCCTGAACGCTTTAAAAAAGAATTAAGCTAGCACAACTAGCAAAAAACATAGGAAATTTAGAGTTTTGAGTTGACAGTGGCCATGTCAACACTTTGTTGACATGGCCACTGTTGACATTATCATTGTTGACATGGGCACTGTTGCCCTTTGAGTAGAACCTTTGATTTGTCTGCCAATCTGGTGTATTTGAAGTTGGATTTGACAACTGGTATTTTGTACTTGGTTACAACTGGTTTGCTAACCATAGTGTGTTGTGCACCAGAGTTGAATAAAATTTTATGTGTATGTGATTTGTAAGTGAATGGATAGACAAGAAGTTGTGAGCAATCTTTAATTTTTAGGTTCATAAAAATGGAGGATTGCAGGACACCTGGGATATGAGCAGCAAAGTTTGTGCCATGGTACAGTTTCTTGTCAAGTTGGGGGGAGACAGGGGCACTTAAGCCTGTCCCCACTCCTCTTTTCCCTGTTCCTCTGTTTTGAGACCTTCAAGGTCAGAGAATGTGGGGTCAAATTCATAGTGGGCTGCTATTTCAGCATTGTTTACTTTGGCAGTGTCCTCTTTCTTGGGACGGGAGCTGTTTGCGCTTTGGCTGTGATTGCCATTGTTGCAATTGGAGTTGCTGTTGCTATGATTGGTGTTTTGGTGTTTGTTGCCATCGGAGTTTTCTCTGCCATTCCTGTTTGAGGAGTGATTGTTGTTGCGTGAAGTATATTCCATGTTTGCACGTTTTTCCGCACTCTTGGCTTCTGCAATGAGTGCAGGCATGGAGGTGTTAGCCTCTGGACAAATGAGGGCAGCAACAGAGGGTTTCATTCTGTTGATGAATGAGGCTCTGGTATGTACGTTGTCAGCTTGTGTTGGGTTTTGGATTTTGCGGTGTATTTCCTCAAATTCATTGGCGTAAGCTGTGATAGTGGTCTTCTGAGGAAGATTGCTGAGCTGTATTACAATGTCTTGGAGGGATTCAGTGACGCAGAAATTGTGTGTGATGTCCACTTTGAACTCTTCCCAGTTGTCAAGCTTGTTGTCAGTTTGTGAGCCAACCCAGGTGGCAAACCAGTTAGCTGCGGCCTCATACAGGCGCTTGCTGGCTTCCTGGACCCATTTCTCATGGGGGATGCAGCTGGCACAGAGTTTGGCAGCTGAGTGGTCTAGCCAGTTGATGATGTTTTCCTTCTTTTTTACCAAAGAACTTGTAAATACCAATGTATTTGGTGTTGGTAACTTCACCTGTGATAGGTGGTTGTGCATTTTCTTTGTGGTTGAAGAGAGCAACTGTATTGAATTATCTTGGCACATGCTTTGGGCATGATCAGACCTTTGAATACGGTGCCTTCACTAGGTATATAATTGTTGATGTTGTGGGAGCGGAAGTATATTTTCCAGGTCTCCTGGGATGTGGCCTGGTTGGTATGTGAGCAAAGGTGGGCGGGTTTTGGTCAGTCATTTTCTCTTTCATGGGTGTGGTCAAAAAACCGTGGCTGCTACCAGCAATAAGGAGCGCCTTTAGGGTAAGCTTCAAATATGGAATTAAGAGAGAAGAGAAATATATTTTATTGGATAATATCTTAGACTTATATAGATTGGGCTGTGGCAGAGATTTAGTTGGATTGAACCTAGGGGTTGGTCATGTACGGGATGGGTTTGGGCCACTGGATACTTGGAGTGTCATGTAATATTGCTTGGTTACCATTCCTGGTATGTCAAACTGTATATTGGAAGGGGACTAAATTGGGCAATGACTGGATATTAAGTGAGTTGGCAATAGCCAGAATACTTATATATCCAGATCCTCAACAATAAGCTGGAAATTAAATTAACCTTTTTTATTAAACTTATATTTTATAAAGCAGTTTTTTTGTTTAGTTTCATATCTTAGATTCAATTAAATATAGTTACATATAAATTCCAGTCTAATTTTGCTTTTTAAACTAAAATAAACTTTCTTTTTAAAAAAAGTTAATTTAATGTTTTCTTTATTATCTAGCATATTTTTTTATTGCAGAAATAAATCCCTTGGGGTTTTTTAGTTTAGAAAAGATTTTAAAATATATAATTTTTATATTTTGAACTGTATTATTTTCTGCTTCAAAGTAACCTCCAGAAACTCAATTTTTGTACTTTGATCTTTGATATTTTCAATTTTGCACCCTACATAGTGTTTTAATTTTTGCACTTTTTGGGGGTCCCGTTTTTTATTTTTGCACTTTTGACCTTAGGAACTTCAACCTAAGGAACTTTCCAAATCCTAGAAGTGAAGTCTTCTAAGGGTTTCCCCACCTTTAGCTTGGTGTCAACAAAGTCCATCTTGCAATCAAGAAGGGCTTCTTGGCTACTAAGTTCTTATGTCAGGGCCCTAGAAACATTGGAAAAAAGTACAGCCATTCCTGGGGAAACACGACAAGATAATGGTTTGAGTCTCAGCATCCAGACAGTTGATGATTGTGGAGTCCCTTGTGGCATTGTCAGCCCCATACATGGAGTTCTGATATAGGCGTAAGAACATGGCCACATTACTATTACAATCAAACTTGCAAAGATTGAAAGCTTGAGTTTGTTGGAGCCATGTTGGATGGGAGCAGGAGTGATCCTTACTGGGGAGCAGGTGAGATGGGAACGGCTGAGGGTAGAGGCAGAAAACCTAGCCTCAGAGGCACATCAACAATTTTCCTCTTGTTGCGCTTCATGTTTGCTTTCTCTGTCCTGAGCAGCCCCAAAAGCTTCATGAGTGGCCAAGACGTCATCCTCAGACTCCCACACTGGCTCTAATACTTGTACACCATTGGGGGCCAACCAAGTGTGGTCATCATTGCTTCTGTAGCTATAATAGAACTTGGGGCTGGAGGATCTTTGTGGACTGTGGAGACTCTTGGAGTTGAGAGATATGACCAGTAAGTTGACAGCCTAATCTTACTATCCACCCTATTCAATTGGCTCTGGAAGGCGTCCAGAAGAAGATGCTGCTTGTCCAGCTCATCTTGATAGACCTTTTTCTCTTGACAGGTAATATCTAAGCCATATTCCAGAGAGATAATGCATCTTTCATGGATGGCGAGATCATCTTGGAGAAAGGCTATCACCTCCTTGTATTTCCTGGCTTGGGTCTGGCTATCAGCTCTATCATGTGATTGTCAAAGTTTGAGACAATCCTGAAGCTCTGACACAGTATGATAGCCATCAAACAAAAAATCAAGATCAGCACTTTGTTGGACCAGTTCTGTCAGTATCTTCTTGAAGTGATCAAAGAGTTCAAGGAAGTCACGGCCAAGAAGGGGGCTGAAGGGGGAGTTGTCCATAGCAGCAGGAAAGGGGTTAAACAAGGGAATGGTGACAAGGCAACGGCTCAAGACTTCCACTTCATGAGTCAGGATTTGAACCATGGGGCCAGTCTCAAGCACGTGGTTTGTAACCACACTAATCCAATTGGCATCTACACCCTGATAGGTGAGGGTCTGTACCACATGCACTGGGGCTAGCTTGGCCATTATTCTCTTAATAGCGTCAACCCAGTGAAGCATGGTGTTCTGGGAGTTGGTAAATTTGGTAAAGTACTGATTAACGGTGGTAAAAGTGTTGCCAAGCTCAGAGTAAAGGACCTGGAGGAACGTCTATTGGTTGGATACCAGTATCTCCTGGTCATGCACTAGGCTTTGGATGTGACCCAGGTGCATTTGGTTGTGGCATATAGCAGGATGGATGAGCTGCTGTAAATAGTCCTTGATATGTTCAACGGTGCAGAGGTCACAACAGAGTTGGTCAGGGTTGACCTGGGAGAGGTTCTGGAACCAAACCAAGGAGTTTTTGGCAGAAGGTTGCTGAATAGCCATATGGTCAGAGAAAGCACCATTGCCAGAAGCACCAGAGTTCATGGCATGCATGGCATTACAGATGGCGTCCTTGAAGGGGGAAGAGTCAGTGTCCATTTCCAAGGGGGCAGGGGCTTGCAAGAGCAGTGGTTGACAAAAACAATGGATTAGGGACGTTGGTGTTCCAGCATGAAGTTACTGAGGGTGGGAAGGACATATAGAGCTCCTGCTCTTTCCCCATAATGGGAATTGATAGCAGTGAAGGCCTGTGCCTGATGATAGGGGGAAGCAGTGGCAGAAGGCTCAGCCAGGGGCATTTCTCCCTCCTCATTGAAAGAACTGTGGGGGTGGGGGCTGCTGGTGTGGAAAGACATGAGCACCAATGTCGTATTTGTAGCAGTATAGGGTGCTATTTTCTACAAACAGTTAGCCAAGATCCTAACTCTTAATACTATACTTGTAGAGGGGTATAGTGACAGTCTTTGGTAGAACAGAAGAATATAAGGATATAATGACAAAACTGGTATTTATTATGATAGTGCTGCAGTTATATAGTAGGAGACGGGGTAATTTTCACCAGGGGAATGGTGGCACTAACAGAAGGAAATTACTAAAGGAGGAGAGTGGAGAGGTACAGTAGAAAGAGCCGCGCAAGAGAACAACCAGTTTTACATGTCTTGCCTAATGGAGGAAAGTGGCAATATCTATGTTGTCCTATCTATAACCTTGGAAGTAAACCCACACCTGATGCGCATTTGAAAGGCGCTTCAAACACCCGTTTTAGTGGCGTTTTTAACGTAATTAACCTTCTTAAAACCATCTTGAGAAAAAGCTTTGCGCAATTGTTAGGTTGCTCAATCCCTAAGTGGAAAAATTATTGTCTAATTCATTCAGGATCTGAAAAACACTGCAGGGATTATGAAACATAAGCTAATACCAATATAGAAGGGAGTTGAAAGACCCCTAAGCCTGAAGAAGGAGCTTATACCCCATCAACAAACCACCAAGGAACCTGTGTTGTCAATGGAGACAATGGCATCAAGAAGACAGTAGCACTGAACCAAACTGACACCCCATCCCAAGCAACTCTTATGCAGAAAATATACAGCTGAGTAAAGGAAGTGTGAGGATCCATATGGAGGCAGTTTTGAAAGTGAGGGCTGATTTGATCATAATAAAGACTCTATGCTTGAAGTTGGAGAAGGATAGTGGCTTTAGGACAGGTAAATGCCTAGTAGGTAGTAAGTGGCTTCTAGAGGTGGGGAGTGCCCCAGTCTAGTAGGTAACAAGTGGCTGCTAGAGCTATAGGATGTCACATCCTGGTAGGTAACTTATGGCTACTAGATCTAGATAGTGTACCAACCTAGTAGGTAACTTATGGCTACTAGAGCTGTATGGCATTCCAGACTAGTAGGCAACTTATGACTACTAGGAAAAGATGAAGTCCCAACCTAGTAGGTAACTTATGGCTACTGGGAAAGAATGGTTCTCCAACCTATTAGGTAATGTATAGCTACTAGGAAAGGATATGGCTGCAACCTAGTAGATAACTTATGGCTGCTAGGGAAGGATGAGGTGAAATAGCTCTGAGATCCTTTGGCCACTTGCAGGAGGTCTGCAGGTGAAAAATCTTACCTAGTTTAGGGGTAAGGTTTCTCTGTCTATGTCTTCCTGGTAGCTTTGAGGAGGTCTTGAAGCCACCAGAGAGGCGTGAATATGCCCAGGAACGTTATTAAGGTAGCTGCTTAGGGAAGCAGCTGCAGAACTTGGTAATGAATAGGTCTCTGGGAAGTGAAGTTGGGTACTTTGTAACTAAAGATCAGGACTAACCACTTGAGTGAGCATAAACAGCTTAATAGACATGAGGATTGTCTGTGGTTGATGGTCTATAGTGGGGTCACTTATGAGGGACCATTAAAATGCTAACTCACTTGTGGAGACTTATTGTCTGAGTCTGAGGTGTTAGTAACAAGGATTGCAGAGAAGGACAGAACCTTGATGGTTCATAGAGAATGATGAAACATTTGTGATTTATAGAGCAGGACTGGAAGATCATAGAGCATGAATAGGTGAAGGACTGGAAGAAGATAGTGAAGGACTGTTAGATCATAGGGCAGTACTATTTGAAGGACTGGAAGATCATAAAGCAGGACTAACTGAAGGACAGGAAGATGACTAAGAAATACTAGCAAAGGCAGAATAATTAGGAGAAGAAAGTAACTTGGACAGTTAAAGATAATATTAGATGGAAATAAATAGCCAGATAAAGAATGAAGGAACAAATTAGGAAAAGAATTTAAAAGGAAAAGATAAAAGATTAAGAAAAAGAATTAAAAAAGATAAGAAGAAGAGAAAGAAACAGTTGGTAGAAAGTGAACTGTGAATTTATAAGAATTTGATTAATTCAGGAGGAGCCTGAGCAGTTGGAAATGGAACAGAGAAACTCTGAGGGTGAAGGCTGGTTCTTTGCCAAAATAATTAAGAGGAGCAAGAAGTAAGCAGCAGGCGGGTTTGAATAGTGAAAAAGGGAAGAAAACACAGGGAAAACAGAGAAATGTTGAAGAAATTAAGGATAATAACCCTTAAGTAAAACATAGCTTGAAGCAATTGAATTTGTCCAGGGAAACAAGACAGGAATTACAGCAAATCCATTTGAAACATGGTGCAAGTGTTTATCCAGAGCAAGATGACACTGGGTTTGAACCAGGGTCAAGAGCAAGTCATCCAGGTAAACATTTTGGCAAAACTGCTTAATCTGGGCGTGTGATTGGCTGAAGGTCAAAGCCTGTTTGATCAAGGTTTTCAGTGCTTAAACTAAAGAGTTTAAGCCTAAAAAATGAGGGAATGAACCAGGAAAAGCTGGTTTTTAATTGGATTAAGTAAGTAAAAAAAGTCTAACATATGATAGAGCATAAGAAACTGGATAGTTTAAGCCTGAAAACCAAGGTTCTGAGAAGGAGAAAGGACTGAAACAAGGAGCTATAAAAGGAAGAGAAGTCTGAGGCATTTCAAGGATTGGGAAAAGTGGATTACAAAAGGCCACAAAGACAGAGCAGAGAGCTGAGGTCAAGGATAAAGGAGCAGGAGCACAGGACCAATTGCAAGGAGCTCAAGAAATTGTTGAAGGACTCCAAGTATTGGCAAAAAATTATTGTTTCCTATACCCCCAGCCATATACCAGAGGGTTACTAAGGAGATCTCCCTTCTGAAGCAAATAAAAGCCCATTTCTACCCCAACCCATATTTCTGAGTAGTATAGTTAGTCCTTATGATTTAATTCCCTACCATCTTCTACCCTAGCTAAGGGGAGGAGATAACTACCGCCAAAGCTGTCAAAGGTTCACCACAAGTAAAACTTTCCAGGAAGAATGTGAAAGGTTGACTGGATACATGAAACAACAGATAGAGGGAGGGAAATTATTGGGCAATTGTTAACAAGCCTTTGAAAGATTGGTATAAGCCCCCAGAGGGTCTAGCCCCAGCTAAAGTTCAAGTACATGGAGGGGATGGACGCCTAGTAATAGGAAAGGCATTGGAGGAATTTGCTGTGATGCAGCTCCTTATAAGCTCTAAAATAGCCACATGTCCCTACTAGGGAATGAAAAGCCCTTCCAGCCAGTCCCTGGCCTTGACCCAGGACACACAATGGGGACTGGTGATCAGGAACCCCACAGGTAGCCTTCCTTGTTAAGGGTACTGTTGAACTGGAATTGGCCTGCCCACCTGAGCATTCTGCTGTATTGGGGAAGTATCTCTTCTGCACTAACATCTACCTGCTAGCTTAATTGTTTTAGGAGGATACACAGCTGATCCCTCTGTCCAATCATTTGCTGCTGGAAGCCTACCCCTCTAACAGCTGCCTCTGCTTATATCCCTGACCAGACCTTCTTCCTCTCTCATCACTTGGATCTCTCCCCCCAGAAACCTCCCAAGCTCCCCCAGGTGTCAGATACATATATGGTATGGTGGGGGGTTCAGAAGCTGTACCCTCCTCCATGGACACTTTCACCAAGGACTATAGCAAGATTAGCTTTGTCTAGGGTACTTTGTTGGGGTTGGTGGATCAGGTTATACCCACACTGATGCACAGTGTCCTTGGGCCATGGTGATCAATTATCCAGTGAAGTTGGGCCGTCCAGGATTGATATGCCCTATGCTAGGAGGGTGGATGGACACTGGTACTGGCTGTGAAAGTGGTAAGGTTACTCCCCTGTAGCTCTGGATAGGACAATATTCCCTTGGTGCACCAAGAAATCTGCTCAGAATCAAGCCAAACCTCTTAGCTCCCTCAAGGATTTAGCCCACACAATTGAAAAGCATTCTGCCCTGGCGTACCCTTCTCAGGTGGTAACCACTAATGATCAGTTTTTTTCCTGCCTGGGAGGAATCCCTGATTAATTTAGATTATTGGTTGACTTGGTTGTGTCCACATTTAAAGCAGATTAAGAGTAATCAATCAGGTTGGGCTCCTGCAAAATCAACAAATCCCAACACAACCAGATTTGATGCTGCTCTGGACCACTCCATTGACGTCTGCCAATCAGAGCTGAAGCCAAAATAGCTAGTAAACCTCCCAACCCATTGGATTCTCCTTGCAAAAATTCTCTTGAGACTAATCAAATGTGTCTCTTTGGGTTGGACAATCTAGAATTTCAAAGCTCATTCCTTAAAGCAGGACAGGGGGCTGAAAGCCCCCTGCTTGCTCATTTTTCAAAATTAAAGCTTTTAACTTCCCCATCTTTTGCTTCAACTTCAGGGACCTGTTTTGCGTCCCCTTTAGTCTTCTGGGGTTGTTAGTAGAAGTTTTTGATATCCCTTACCTTCCCAGACTTTCCCTGGTTAACAACATCTGTTTCAGAGCATCTAGAGTCAAAGTTAGTATCAGTATATACACTTACCTCTCTCACTTTCAAAATTCAAGTTTGACCCCTGGATTAGTTAGTATAAACATTATAAATACTTACTTTAAGCTTGGTTTTGTCTCTTGTTTGCTTTGGGTCCTTCCCAGCTTATATATGTTCAAAGTAGCACTTCCTGCTCCTCTTTGAAGCACATAGCTTGTGGTTGTTGCCAGTTGTCCCTAGCTTTACCCACAGATCCTAGTGGAAGAGCTCCCTACTTGCCCACCATAGCATGGAAAAACAAAAGTATCACCTTTTCTTCTCCCCTTCTGTTGAAAGGTTGGCCTTCTTTCTGAAGTTTGTTGCTTTTACCCTAGCACCAGCGTTGGTAATGGTATGGAATACTTCTCCAGATCTCCAGCGTTGTATACCCTATTCATTTCACCACCCAGGGAGCAACCTCACCCAGTTCACATATAAGTTTGAGGACATTCCTGGACCTGCCCAGGAGATTCTTGCTATCCGTGAGAAGGTGGTGAGAATTCTCTCCTGTGACAACCTTGAGCTATCTGCCCTTGAATCAGTCTCCTCAGCGCCCCCAGGCTTGGCCCCCTAACCCCTCTCCCCTCTGAGGACCTGGTTACTCCGGTTCAAGAAGAAGGTTTGGGCACCCAAGATCACACCCCCAAGCGGGCCCCCTGGCTGCTTGGCAGAAAAATCTTGATGGGTTTAGATTCCTACTTCCCTCAACTATCTGCTGCATCCTGTTTATGGATGCCACTTTGAGCGGCCATCCCAGTATTGCACTGGATGATGTCCTGGTAGATCCTCCCCCAGGATGGGAGCCAAACTTAGTTGGTTTGCCCCCCTCTCTCTCACAGAAGCTGCAGACAACACCTCCTGGAATGAAAAGGGTTTAACTGAGCCAACCAGGTAGCGTAAAGGTCTAGTTGATTGAGGGACATTGGAGAGATGGGTAGGCCAGCTAGATCAAGTGATTGCTTCTACCTGGTGCATGATTCATAGCCTGGGAAGGTTGGCTGAATTGAAGCAACCAAGGATAGACAGCTGAAAGGTTTGAACCAGCCTGACCTGATACTTGTGGGATTGGCCACTGGGAGCAGTTGGGAGGATCTGGCCAGATCATTCTGTGGTATAGGGGAGGGTACCTTGAACGCTGGTAAAGATTTCTTATAAATCATTGCTGGAGCATATATTGCAGCAAATGGGTAGATTCTGACTTGATAATGGGATCTTTGAGCCCTTGTTTTGCCACCACAAAGGGTGGACCCTCAGGAGGCTGGATCACTGGTGGATGAGAACAGCAGGGATTGGACCCACTGCCCTGAATTACAGCGCCACATGTTGGGTTCTCCCCTATGAGCAAGTGTGTTGAGGCTTAGTGCACTACCCCAAAGGGCTCTGCCAAGTGTGGAGTGTGCTTGCCTGAGACAGCTTCCTTGTCTTTCAGATCTTTGATAAATGGAGTAAGACATAACTGACACCTATCTAGCCCTGAGGCAAAAGGGAGGCATAAGGGGATGACCCCTGGAAAGACCCAGTTCCAGTTTTTCTGGGACACCTGAGGGTTGGCTTGTGGGCTGTACCCTAGGAAGTCTGCTGGTACACCCCACTCTTTTCCCTGTCCTTGGTGCTAGTGAGGTGCCAATCAACTGTTCAAAGTAGAGGGCATTGAGGATTTGACAGTTTGTAACCACCTCCACTGGTAATGGAATCTTCTTTAAATACTGGCTCCCCTCTAGTATTGTTTGTATGTAGTTTCCTGAGCCATAGGATAGGTAGGTTATACCTGTTGCCATGGTTGAGCATTTCCATAGATATACAGCATTTTTTTATCTTTTAAGTATAATAAGCAATCAGCTTCAAGCACCCATAACCTGAAAGGGTGAGATCTTGCTTCATCTGGGCGAGTCCCTGGAAAAGCTTTTTCTCATGCAGCCTGTCAGGCTGCCCGTCTGGCTGGTGGAGCTATCAGCAGAGCTGCTGGGTGTTTCCTTTGCCTGTTGATGTAGATTGTTTCAGGTTCAGCTTGGAAGCTTCTGAGCTGCATTTGATTGGCCAAGAAATTGAATTCAAATTCAAGAACCAATGATTAACAATGAAATAATGAATAACCAATCAGATACTTACCAAAGAAGATTTGATTACATTTGATAGGAAAGGTAAGCCTCACCTAGCTTCAATACTAACTTTTTCAAATCAAACTTAATAGATTCACTTCAACTCAAAGGTAAGCTTCAAAATATACATATAATAGAAAATGTTTTAAGCAAAGAAGATCAAGGATATTCAAGGTAAGCATATTTTTTCTAAAGTTTGAAGCTAACCTAGATTTAAAGAGGTAACTATTTTTTTAAAAAAGCCAATTCATTTCAAAAATCAATCAAAGGCTTAATTCCAGGAGATCATTTTAAATAAACTACTAATTTTTTTCAAATCCTTTTTTTGAACTTGGTCCACAGCAAATCAAGGTAGGTAAGCTTTTTTTTACTAAAATAACTAAACTAGATTAAAAACAGATTGCCAACCTGAAGTAGATCAAAGTTTGGTAAGTAATGTTTTGATTCAATAATCTTTTTCAAACAAAGCTGCATTTCAGGCAATCATTTCTACTAAAATACTAACCTTCATATCCTTTTAGATGAACTTGGTCTACAGCAGATGTTAGGGTTGGTAAGTTTTATTTTTACTGTATTTCCAACATAGTTTTAAAAAAACTAGGCTTTTGCCCTGAAGAAGATCTTGGGCTAGGTAAGTCAATTTTTCTAATTACTAACATTTGTTAAAAATTGCCCAGTTTTTACTGCAGCAGATCTTGGGGTTTGGTGAGAACTTTGTGAAAACTACCAAATCTTAGTTTTCACCCTCAAGCTGCTCATGGGCAGGGTAAGTTTTTTTTTTCAAATTTCAAATTTACTCACCTAAAATCAAACCTCAAGATTTTGGCTTTAAGCAGATCTTGAGTTAGATAAGTTTTTTTAGCAAAACTTAGGTATGGTAAGTATTTTTAGTCTTACGATATCTACTCTTTTTCAATCATTTTTGATCCAACTAGCACTAATAAAAAGATATTCTTTTTTTACATAATTTATATAAATATTAAAAAACATTTCACTTACTTAAAATTACCTATCAATTATTTTATTGTTTGCACTTATTAGTATTAAAATTTTACTTTTTGTCTCTTTTGCAAAGTTTTACTGCCAAAAACTACATATTATTATCACTCAGGAACTGTTAAATTATTTAAGCAAGTTCTATGCTTGGATTATTTTATTTATAGAGTTGAAATAAAGTTTTTGGTAACATTTTTCAGTTTTATGATCCAACTAGCACAATTTCAAAAATATGTTTTAACTTTACAACTTTAAAAGATCTAAAAAAACTAACCACTTAAAAAATAGTATTTCAATTGATGTTTTTATTTTGATTGTATTAGCCTTTTATTTATAAAGATGTCTATCTTAAAAACTCTTTTGTTATTCACTTACCAAAAATAAAAACCTAAAGAATTAAAAATCACTTTAAAAAAGATCTTAATTGAGATGACTTTTTTTCTAAGCTTTTAACTAAAAATTAAAATGATAAATATGCTAGAGGAACTGAACCCAGGAAAATAGAAAAACAATAAATTGTTTTAGTAAATAACCACAAGTAACTCAGTTACTGCTAAAAATAAAAAAGTATAAGCTAATATATAGTATATATCTGGCATAGGAAATAATTGTTTAAGATGCATAATAGAGTAAAAATATTTCAAAAAAATTTATGACAAACTAAATAAGAAATAAATATTTCAGTTAATTTTTTGTATGATATGGTAAAGCTTACAGACTACATCAACTAAGCCAGAGATAAATATATATTTATATGATATGATTATAATTTTTATGTGTTGATTTGTCCTTTGAAATTCATAAATTGTTATTAAAAATAAAAATTATTTCAAAAGAATTGTAGTTTCAGGATAATTTAAGAATTATTCAATCTCCCATCTATTAAATGCCAAATTTATAATCCATAATAAAAAATAAATTGTTAAATAAGACCTTGCTGATAGTTTAATAGAGATAGTCATATAGCATCTCCTTATAATTCTCTGATGTAAGTTTCACAATCAAAACAACTATCATTTTTATAATAAAAAACTGTATTTTTGAAAACTACTAAATCATCTTAGAAAACAAGAATTATGAACAAAATTAGAATTTTTGCTGAAACTATCAAAATTCTTTCTGCTAGACTAACAGAAGATACCAGTGAGCAGCCATAAAAAAGAAAGCTAAACATAACACAACTGTTCTCTTTTGGTACCCTGCTCACCACTCATAGCTTTAGACTCACTGATTTCTGATAAGATTTTAGAGCCATGTCTAAAAAATATTGTAAAGATATAATTTATGAATACCTTTCTATAAAGCTATTTATTAGCTATATACTAGAAACACATACCTGAAGGCTGCTGTGAAAGAGTAAAGCTGAGTGTAGCATAGCTTTGCTCTTTTGACAGCCAGCCTTTCACATATTTTCTTTTACCAGATATAAACAAGAAACACATAAAAGCATGCTGCCATCATTCAACACATTTTACCAGCTATAGACTAGAAACACATACCAGTGGGCTGCTGTAAAAGAGCAAAGCTGTGCTACGCTCAGCTTTGCTCTTTTGGCAGCCTGCCTGCAAATCTTTTCTTTTACCAGCTATAACTGGAAACACATACTAGCAGGCTGCTGTAAAAGAGTGAATCTGAGCGTAGCACATCTTTGCTCTTTTGGCAACCTGTCTGCACATCTTTTCTTTTACCAGCTATAACTGGAAACTCATACCAGCGGGCTACCGTAAAAGAGTGAAGCTGAGTGTAGCACAGCTTTGCTCTTTTGTCAGCCTGCCTGACACACCTTTTCTTTTTACCAAATAGAGTATAAGATAATGATTTTACAAGGCCACTGATTTAAAAAAAACAAAAAAGTTTTTCAGCTAGGATACCTAGACCATACCCAGGCGGGATGCTGTAAAAGTGCAAAGCAAGAGTAGCTCAGCTTTGTTCTTTTGGTATCCCGCCTGCCACACCACGCTTGTTTATTCAACTTTGATAATGAAGCCGGGTAGAAATAGGGGCGTTTAATGTGATTGATTATGCGTATACTGCGAGGGGATGTATGGCCATTATAATATAGACCCCGGCTTGAACTGGTTCAGAATTTAGTAAGGCCGAGGGCCAACATATTAGATCGGGGGATGTACTAAGCTAACCAGATCAGTTGGTATGAACCTTCTATTTGAACATTGGAATTAATGGGGTCCTCCCATCCAATAAAGGGGTTCGATTGACTTCGCAGTAGGATAATGGCACTAGCTTGGGGATGAACCAAGTGTGGTACGATAATTTTTGCCAACGGGGGTCCCATAGCAGCGGAACCGGTAGCTTTAACTAAACAGGTGATACTCGACCAACTGATCCGGGGTGCAAAGTATTTCTAGTCGGTCTAGGAGAGACTGGTTACCAACCCTGTTGGATATGCTTCTCGATACAAGATGGTTTGATTGGTAACCAATATGTCTGATCTAGAAATCAGAGCTAGCCAATCCCCATTATCCGCCGTGGTCGGGAGGCTATAGATATTTGTAGAATCATCATGGTTGGCGTTTAACTCAACATTTCCCTTTGGAACCTTTTTCTCTTTTCCACTTCCCCATCTCTCTGATTGGCTGTAGCTTTATAGGGTCAGTAGCGGCAAGAACATGTGACTTGGGGGTGAAGGTGTCTAATTAGTGAAAACGAGTAGATCCTTCTTTGGGATCGGCTGGTAGTCTTATTTGGTAATTGTGTTGTTCGGCTTCTTGTGAGGAGAAGCTAGGTTAAAGGTGGCGCCCTAAGTGCGATGAGGCTTACAGTGAGTGAACCTATCCTTGGGTGACCTTATGGTCCTGGAATAGCGGACTAAGGATAGTTTAACACAGACCATTTAAAGCTGCATCATGTGATTGGTCAGAAAGATTTGGACTTGAGACCAACTATAAGGAGAGCGAGGTTCGGGTTGGGATGGATACATTGTTGGTACTTGATTCAACATTGGGATGGATAAGAATGCAAACATATAAAGGCTTTAGGGGACATATAAACCATTAGAAACTGAAATTTGTGCTGGAACCGATTAAGGATGGGCATAAGAATTGGCTAGATCTCAACGGCAACTTGTGCGGGTGTATACTCAAATGAATGCCCTGAAAAATTCTTCTGGTGTCGACATTTGGTGGCACTTACGATCTGAAACGGGGGTTTAAAGACGTTTACTTTTCATTGTGGCCCATGACGCCACCGTTTAGGAACATTTAAATCTGTAGCTTTGAGTGGTTAAGTCTGATTGGCAGGAAGGGGTGGCTACAAGTTGTGACTGAACATGTATGTGCAGCCGAAGAAGATCACCGCAATAAGCCACTACAACATCCACGCTGATCAAACGGAGTCCAGAGCAACATCGGTAAAGGAGACCGGAACCAGGGGTCGTAATGAAACCTTGTTTCACCAGCATTCTTGGTAGATTCAACATTGTAAATATAACAAGATATCACTACAGCTTCACTTGTAGCGAACGAAACAAGGGCGCAAATATCTGGAATCAATCATAATTGTCCAGGTGCAAGTAATGATATGATTTAAAGTGGCACTTTTTTGATCATCTATTAAAAATGTCTGGAGTACAAACTACGTGGACAGTATTTAAAGACACTATACCCAGCGAAAATGTTTATTGAAGATAGCCATGTCTTTCATACTTTGGCTATTGCTGTTGGTTTCAGCTTCTTGCACGGTATTGGAACTTGACGAAGATACAGCATACTGCAATGGGATTGACTTGCGTGAAATAACAATCAGAGAAGTACATCTTCACTACTTGAAGGGTAGGCTGACGGTGCAGAATGTGACAGAGTGCTACTTAAACAGAATCCATGCCTTGAACCCAACCTTGAATGCTGTCATCTCAATAAACTCAAATGCTCACTTGGACGCAATCAAATTGGATTTAAAGATGAGAAGAGGTGAATGGGGTTCCTTATATGGAATCCCAATCCTTGTCAAAGACAACATTGCTGTTGATGGCATGCAAACAACAGAGGCACACTTTTCCTTAAGGATATCTTTCCAAAGCAAGAAGCAATTGTAGTGAAGAGACTTCGCAAGCATGGGGCCATCATTCTAGGCAAAACCAATCTATCAGAACTGTCAGGGTAATATATAAAAAGTATGTATTAATAAAAGGTTCCTTACACCCGATGCTTCTCATGGCTTCAGTTGCCAGGGTGGGGCAACGAGGTTTCCCTACAATCTCACTGGGAAGGTTTACGGATCGAGTTCCGGCTCAGCTGCAGCAGTGGCAGCCAATCTAGCGTTGGGAGCGCTTGGGACAGAGACAGTTGGCTCGATAATATGCCCTTCCTCAGTCACTTCGGTGTTTGGATTCAAGCCAACGTTTAACAAAAGGCAAAACCAGGGCTTGATTCATGTTGCCAAGTCATTGGATAGTGTAAGTAAATCCAACCACCACTGATCTTTAGATTGGCGTCATTGCCCGCACTTCATGCGACACTGCCATCCTTGCAAACGCAATCGCTTTCAGAAAACATAGCCTGTACATCTTGAAGAATCCAGCCATCGGCATCTTGAGGTTTCCAAGATTCGAAGCCTCTTTTCCGGAGCACGTCGCATTAATAACTCACCGACTAGAGCGACTGTATGGCGTCAGAGTGATACCCAACATTGAATTTACTATGCCATATGAATATATAAAAAACAGTAACTGTTTCTGATATCTACTAACCTAAAGTAACCCTTGGCATTTTTGCTGAATTCCACCAGGACATGAAGGACTACCTTGCCCAAAGCCCTAACCCTAACCTTAAAGATGTCAGATCAATCGTTGAGTGGTACAAAACAAACCCAACGACAAGAACCTTCCAACTGAAAGCGCTTAAAAGAGTTGCCAACTTGACTCCTCTGGAGATCTTCACCTTTAAAAAGAAACTATTAACAATCAAGAAAAGGGTAAGAGAAGCCCTCAGCAGCCTGCTTGCATCCAACTCGCTGGATGCCATTGCCATCCCCAGCCACTGCGATCTGGGCGGGTTCACCTTCCCCAACATCGCTGGATTCCCCATCATCAACGTACCGCTCGGGTACAGCGCCGATGCCACATCCATCAGCATGGCCATCTTCGGGAACCATAACTCTGACCCCCTCCTATTAAGCCTAGCGAACATGATCGAAACCGCCAACCCCACCCCTCGAATTCCACCCTCCTTCCATCAACAAATCTGAAACCTGCCGCTAATAGACTTCCCAAATTTTTCACAACTTAACGACAAGCACAGTGCCATACCATCTACGCTTTACGCTGACAACTCTTTTGCTCCACTTCCAGATCCCTACTCCTATAAAAGCCAACTTCAATACCATTCCCAGCCAATCATATCACCTTAAACTACACCAGGCCACCAATAAACATGCTTCCTATAATCCTGCCAAACTCCACGAATAAGCTCTACATCTCAAGAAGGGGGCCACCAGATAAACCACCATGGCGTCGAATTATCAAGTACCAGAATAGCTTCTCTGTAAGAACCTTGGTGGTCCAAAGAAGGATCCGAAGTCATATAGTGATCTTTTACCAGACATATCTACCATTCCATTGAATGCGCATATTCTACATATCTACCTATACTGTTGCCTCTGCTGCGTATCGTCGATAAGGTTACCGTATATTCTTCATGACCTGCTGCATAAGTGCTTTCAGACCATCTCCAGTCCAACCACTTGCTCCATCTCAGCAGATCTCCTAAATCTTTATCCCCCGGTGCTAAAAAAATCCTGACATTGAATCTGGTGTACCCAGAATCTTACCTGGCCTATATACCAGTCAGAGTTCTCAACCTTGTGTTCCTGGCTTATGGTAACAGAGCCAGCTATAGCACACCAATTTTTTAGAGCTCCAGCACCCAATACCTTTGATGAGAGATCTCCTATCAGGCCTAACCTCTGTGATATCCCAGTGCCTGAATTGCCCAGATCCAAGTCTTCCTTGATCATGATGCTGTTACCTGGACCTTACCTCTCCTAAAGATCAGGTTACCAGGGCTGGGAAATCCCTTGGCTTGATTTTACTGTTGCTTGCCAATCCTTCTCCTGTCTAGCTTGGGGGAAGATGTAGGGTTTAGCCCTGAGGATTTTCTTCATCAAGTACAGCTAGGGATCTGAGCTGTGCTGCTGATGGGAAGTTCTGCACAGGGGACCCTGTGCCACTAAAACCAACTTCCCCACCCCTCAAAGCTGAATGGGGGAGTCAACTCAAACTCCCAAACAAGGCAATAAGGACTGCCTTTTGGGAAAGCTTCAAATATGGAATCAAGAAAGAAGAGAAGTATATTTTATTGGATATAACTTTAGACTTATATAGACTTGGCTGTGGCAGAGGTTTAGTTGGATCAAACCTAGGGGTCAGTCATGTGCAGGATGGGGTTGAGCCACTGGATACTTGAATTTTCATGTGATAATGTTTGGTTACCATTCTTGGCATGTCAAACAGTATATTGGAAGAGCACTGAATCAGGCAATGGCTGGATGTTAAGTAGGTTGGCAGTAGCCAGAATGCTTGTACATCTAGACCCTCAACACCCCCCTTTAGGGGTGACTCTGGAGCATCAGGAGGAGGCTTTGTTTTAACGGCTGCCGCATGATGCTCCTGGAGCTGTTTACTAGTTAGAACCAGTCTGGTTGAGTGTTCTCCTTTACTGGGGCAGAGACAGGTTTTATGATATTTCTTGACAATTGGGGTTTTGGGACCTTGGAATTTCACTATATAGGTGTTTTGGTCTGGTCTGTACTTGATGATTCTTTCTGGTCCTCAGTGTACCAAGTCTAGCTTCTTTCTGTTGCCAGCTAGAACCCATACAGGGGAGTTGATGGGAAGTGGTTCCTCTGTGGAGGTTACCTTTTGTGTTTTGAGCCTTTTTATTTCTGCTATTTTAGCTTTGGGGCGTATGTGTTGTAGATTTGGTACATGTTCTACTGTGGGGGTTTCCCTGGGGGGATCTTTATGTATGGCTGCTTGTTGCAGGTAATTATTTCTGGTTTGTATCTGTAGGTTAGTTCAAACAGTGAGTAGCCTGTCCCTTGATTGGTGCAGACCCAGGATACTAGTAATGCATGTTTCACGTATAGTGGCCATGTGTCTTTGGCTTTGCCATCCATTATTTTCTCTAGGGTTCTAATAAGGCTGCCATTTAGGCGTTCCACTCTGCTGTTGGCCTATGGCCTGTAGGGCGAGGTTGTGGAATGTTTAATATTTTTGGATTTTAGATTGTCGTTTACTGTGTGTCCTGATAGCTCAGTTGCTCCATCAGTTATGATGTAGTCTGGGGCACCATAGTTGGCTATGATTGCTTTGTTAATGAATTGGTTTATGGTCTCTGCTTTGTGGTCCTTTGTTGCCCAGCAGATGGGCCAGCGTGTGATGAAGTCAATGGCTACAATTTGGAAACATTGTTTTGTCTTTTTTTCTGGGAAGGGGCCCACTACATTTAGCCCCCAAAACTTGAATGGTTCAGGGTCAGGTACTGGGTTGACTGTTGGCTTATGAGCCTTTTGCTGGTGTTTTTCTTGCACACTGTGCACTTTTTCAGAGCATCAATTATATCTTGTTTGAGGTTGGGCCATCATACTATCTCTTTTAGTGTGAGGTATAGGTTGTTAGCCTTTGTATGTCCTAATAGGCAGTGATGTTTTAATATGGTATCAACTCTTTATGCAAGTGGGATGTAAGGGAATGTTTGTCATTAATAATTTGGTATACAGTGCCATTTAATACATGGAAATGCTTTTTGTTCCTTACTAATGTATCATGGGTCAGTTGATGTGTTGCAGGGTCTTTCCCTTTGGTTTTATATTCAGTGTTGTACAGGTTTGGCCATTCAGGGTCCATGTGGTCAGGGTGATCCTCTCTAGGCTGACATAGTCTAGAGAGAGCATCAGCCGTGACCAGCTTTGCCCCCTTTTTGTATTGGATGTCCAAATTGAGCTGCTCCAGCAGGGGCATCTATTTGGCTTGTTGTCGTGAAAGTGCGTTCTGAGTTTTGAAATATATTAAGGATTTATGGTCAGTTAGTACTTGGATGTTTAAATTTCCTTGTAGATAACATCTCCATTTCTTGCATGAGTGATATATTGCTAGCAATTCCTTGTTTTTTATTGGGTATCTCTGCTCAAAGTTGGTTAGTTTTCTGCTTTTGTAACATACTAGCAGGAAGTCTTGCTGCTCTGGCTGGTGGAGCATGGGACTGCCCCAATGTCAGTGTTGCTGGCATCTGACTCAAGCTTGTAGCACCTGTTGTTATTAGGGTATTGCAAGATTGGTGCTTTGATCAAGGCTTGTTTTAATAGTTGGAAATTCTTGTTAAATTCTGGATTCCAGATAAATTCCTTTTTGCCATTACCCTTGGTTAAGTCATTGATTGGTGCAGTGAGTTTTCTCCAGTCTTTGATGTATTTACTTAGGTAATCTACCATTCTGAGAAAGAATCTAACTTGTTTAACAGAGGTGGGGTGTTGCATGTTATTTATGGCTTTTATTTTGTCTGGATCTGCTTTGATGCCACTGTCAGAGACAATATGGCCCAAGAACAGGAGTTCTTTTTCCATATATTGGCACTTACTTGGTATGGCGTAAAGTTTGTTCTTGGCAAGTCAATTGAGTTTCTTGCAGACATATGTGAGGTGTTCCTCTTTTGTTTTTGAGAATATGATGATGTTGTCAAGGTAGCATAATGTATTTGAGAGACTGTTTAGTGCTTGGTTCATCATGGTGACAAACATTGCAGGAGTGTTGGTCATCCCAAAGTTCATTACTCTACATTAAAAGGATCCAAATGTGTATGGAACACAGTCTTTGGTATGTCATTTTCTTTTACTTCAACCTGGTTTTAACCTCAGGAAAGGTCAATTTTGGAGAAAAATTTGGCTCCTGAGAGTTGTACAAACAGATCCTCTATAAGTGGAAGGGGATATTTATTCTTTACTGTGCTTGCATTTAGTGCTCTGTAGTCTGTTACAAGACGCAGAGTGCCTTCCTTTTTCTTTACCAAGAACACTGTTTACCCCACGGGGATTCAGACGGACAAATGAATCCTTTTGCTTGATTGTCATCAAATGTGTCTTGAGGGTTTGGGTCTCCACAGGAGAGAGTCTGTAGAGGGGGTGCAGTTTTAGGCATGGCTTTACATAGGTCAATGCCATGTTTGACCTCTTATTTGGGGGGTGACTCTGTGAGTTTGTCCTTGAATACATGGGCGGTTTCATTTAGGAGTGCCACAAGTTCTGGGCATTGGATCTCATGGTTGTTTGCATATTATTGAATTCAGTGTACCTCATTATGTGGAGGGTACTGTCTTTGGTTAGAACTCAGAGTTGTTTTGGTTTATGACCTGGACAAATACTGTGTCTCTTAGAATTAGGTCGTTGAGTTCTTTGAGGATGTTAAAATTGACTCCATTGCGTTTGATGATCATGGTTTTTCTTTTTCTAACATACACTAGGGTTTACTTGGGTAAACCAGCCCATTCCTGCTAAAATGTTGTAGTTTATTTTGTTCATGAAAAGTCCTTTGATGGACATTTGTATGCCTTGGAGGTCAATTCTGAAGGGAGTAATTTTGCCTTCGAGTAGAACCTTGATTTATCTGCCATTCTGGCGTATTTGAAGTTGGATTTGATAACTGGTATTTTATACTTGGTTAAAAATGGTTTGCTTACCATAGTGTGTTGTGCACCAGAGTCAAATAGGATTTTTTTATGATATTTATAAGTTCATGGATAGACAAGAAGTTGTGAGCAATCTTTAATTTTTAAGTTCACAAAAATGGAGGATTGTGGCACACGTGGGATGCAAGCAGCAAAGTTTGTGCCTTGGTACAGTTTCTTGTCAAGTTGGGGGGAGACAGGGGTACTTAAGCCTGTCCCCCCTCTTCTTTTTGCTGTTCCTCTGTTTCTAGACCTTCAAGGTCAGATAATGTAAATTCAGATATATAGCAGGTTGCTGTTTCAGCATTGTTTACTTTGGCAGTGTCCTCTTTCTTGGGACAGGAGCGGTTTGCACTTTAGCTGCAATTGCCATTGTTGCAATTGGAGTTGCCATTGCTATGATTGGTGTTTTGGCGTTTGTTGCCATTGGAGTTTTCTCTGTGATTGCTGTTTGAGGAGTGGTTGCCGTTGCCGTTGCATGCAGCATATTCCATGTTTGCACGTTTTTCCGCGCGCTTGGCTTCTGCAATAAGTGTGGGCATGGAGGTGTTAGCCTCTGGAAAAATGAGGGCAGTAACAGAGGGTTTCATTCTGTTGATGAATGAGGCTCTGGTATGTACGTTGTCAGCTTATGCTGGGTTTTAGATTTTGCAGCGTATTTCCTCAAATTAATTGGCGTAAGCTGCGATAGTGGTCTTCTGAGGAAGATTACTGAGCTGTATTACAATGTCTTGGAGGGATTCAGTGATGCAGAAATTGTGCGTGATGCCCACTTTGAACTCTTACCAGTTTTTAAGCTTGTTGTCAGTTTGTGAGCCAACCCAGATAGCAAACCAGTTGAATGTGGCCTTGTACAGGCGCTTGCTGGCTTCCTGAACCCATCTTTTGTGGGGGATGCAGCTGGTGCGGAGTTTGGCGGCTGAGTGGTCTAGCTAGTTGATGATGTTTTCCTTGTTTTTTCAAAAGAACTTTTCAATACCAATGTACTTGGTGTTGGTAACTTCACCTGTGATAGGTGGTTGTGCATTTTTTTGTGGTTGAAGAGAGTGACTGTATTGATTTTTCTTGACGCATGCTTTGGGCATGCCCAGTCCTTTGAATACAGTGCATCCACTAGGTATATCTTTGTCAATGTTGTGGGGGCAGAAGTATGTTTTCCAGGTCTCCTGGGATGTGGCCTGGTTGGTATGTGAGCAAAGGTGGGCAAGTTTTGGTCAGTCATTTTCTCTTTCATGAGTGTGGATAAAAAACCGTGGCTGCTACCAGTGATAAGGGGCACCTTTTGGGGAAGCTTTAAATATGGAATTGAGAAAGAAGAGAAGTATATTTTATTGGATAATACTTTAGAATTATATAGTTTTGGCTGTGGCAGAGGTTTAATTGGATTAAACCTAGGGGTTGGTCATGTGCAGGATGGGTTCAAGCCACTGGATACTTGGACAGTCATGTGATATTGCTTGGTTGCCATTCCTGGTATGTCAAACAGTATATTGGAAAGGCATCAAGTTGGGCAATGACTGGATGTTGAGTAGGTTGGTGTTAGCCAGAATACTTGTACATCCAGATCCTTGACAAAGGCAACAATCCCAACCAAGTGGGCAGCTGGATTTGGTACTGGGCTTGTTACAGGGATCAAGCCACCCCTATCAAAACCAATTGGTTGATTGTCCCAATCCTGTCCCTTATAAAACAATATCCAACCTATATAAGTCATATATCTTAATAAAGATAACTATCTAGCTCCCAAATATTTCTTTGGTAGCTTTGCTGATACGGCACAGGTGCAGGGCTAGGGACCAGAGTGGGGCACCTGGTGAAAGGTTCATGCATAAGAAGTCTCTCATACCTCTGCCATGTTTTTTCTCTATTGGCCTAATACAGATACATTCATTTAAAAGCACAGTTTAAATTAAAGCAGTTGGTGGATAAATGCCCAAGATAAGAAACCCAACCAACCAAGAACTAGCGCAAGGTGGAGCAGAGACATCATGAATTAATCAACTAAAGCTGGGGGGCTATAAGTTAAGGGCAGTCCATAAAGATTGGTTGTCATGCCCTTACTTTCTCTGGATACCACTTAAAACTAGCTTGGGCCTGGATCTCTGGCTATCCAGCAGCATTCTGAGACTTCTTGGGTGTCAGCTTTGATGGATCATAGCTTTAAACTTTGCTCATGGTATATGGGGCCCAGATCATCTTCCAAGCTCCTAAAGCGCGCCCTGTAGGTTACTCTATGGTACAACCACCAAAACCAACTTTTTATCATGGCTTGCTATCAATAAAAGCTACAGAAGAGAGAAATGTAGCAAGAGGAGGATTTATTTTTAAAGAAGGAAGCAAGGTTCTATAATATAAAACAAATCAGCCATAACATGGCCCTTGAGTTAAGGGGGACATATAATGGGTTGCATGGGGAGTCTGATCCTACTTAAACATCATTAGTGGTGATATTCAATATATCATCAGCTTTCATCAACAGCTGAGCTGATATTAACTGATGACCATTTCAAGCTATGGGTTGATCTGGGTTCTGAACCAGTCCTTAGGGGCAAGTTCCTTAGGTCAAATTTCCTAAGGTCAAAAGTGCAAAAATTGATAATGAGACCCCCAAAAAGTGCAAAAAATCAAAACACTATGTAGGGTGCAAAAATTGAAAATATCAAAGATCAAAGTGCAAAAAGTGATTTTTTCCAGAGGTTAACTTTGAAGCAGAAAAAAAGAGTTTATAATATACAACTATATATTTTAAAATCTTTTCTAAACTAAAGAGACCCCAAGGATGTCATTTCTTCATTAAAAAAATATATGCTAGATAAAAAAGATCCTTAAATTAGCTGTTTTTAAAAGAAGGTTTATTTTAGTTTTAAAAGCAAAATTAAACTAGAATTTATATGTAACTGTATCCAATTGAATATAAGATATAAAACTACACAAAAAATGCTCTATAAACTATAAGTTTAATAAAAAAGATTAATTTAATTTCCAGCTTATGTAAAGCTATAATAATACTTCAGTATAAGCAAAATAAAGGATTTTTCCTGAAAGATACAAGCATATGATTTTAAGTATTTTGATTTATTATTGATCTTATTTAAATGATAAAAGGTATAGAAATTTATCATTAAAATAATTTAAAGTACATTACTTTCTTATTAAAGCTATACTATACAATTTTATACTTAATAAAAGATATAGCCTTATATCTTATTTATAAGTCACAATATTCAAAGATATCAAGAATATTCCACTTACATATAATAAATGAAGACTTGAATATTCTTATGTTAAAAACACTGTACTTCCACTAAAAGTTATATAGATAGAGCAAATTTTTATGCCAAAAAACATTTTATACATCTATTTTACTCTATTACATATAGTAAAAGATATAGTAGAAGATAATTGAGGGTAAGAAAAGGAGAAGAGAAGAAGAGAGGAGAAGAAGAGAAAAGAAGAAGAGTGTAAGGTCTTGCCCATAATGGTGCAAGGTTATAAACTAGAGCGTGCAAAGCATTGGGATTCAAATTTAAAATATATAAGAACATAGGTACTGTCTGTAAGATGATCTTACAGAAACCCGCTAAAAACCTATATTGTGTCAAAAATGGAGTAATAGAGTGTAAAACCCTAAGAAAAGAAGATAGAATAAAGTGTTCAATAGTGAACAATTTTTAACTAAAGGAATATTGATATTGGGATATTCTCTATTGGCAAATTGATACATATAACTATTGAAAGATTCCTTAAGGAAAAAAATGGATAAAACAATTCTAAGGCTTGTTGTTTTACAAGTTCCATTTGGATTTAAAGAAAAAAATAAAATAAAAATGAATTAAAAAAACAAAATTCTTAAATTTACAAATTTGAAGTTAGAAAATTGTAAAAGTTGAAGGGGAAGAAATCACTTAGAATTTTGGCTTAAAGCCTACTCTTCAAAAGCTCTTTATTTATAGAAGAGAAAGCCTTTTCTGTTTGAGTGTGATGACCAGGAGGAAGCAGCCAAGAGGAGGAGCAACTGGAGAAGTTGGAGAACCAGGAACAGAAAAGGGGAAAACAAAAGACCAGTTCAAAGTTTGATAGGCAGAATGAGGCTGGGGAGAGCGGCAACAACGTGAATAGGAGTTTTGAAAGGTGAGCAAAAAATTAAAATTCTTCTAATTTAAAGTAGAGAATATAAGCTAATTGAATAGCTGAGAAAACATTAGACAACCATGTCAATTCAAACGCAAATTGAAGAGAAAAACAAGGTAATTAACTTAAAAAACTTATATATTAACTTTCAATTCAAAACTTTAATATTTAGAAAATACTGAAATATAAATTGATCAAAAACATAGATAAATAAAATTAAAGAGCCTGCCCTTTGGGGCAGGGCATGGCATAGAGAAGAAAAAAGAAAGTTTTTTTACTTGGTATCAGATTTTATATAATCCACCCTCTTGACGATGCAGAAATTTTTTAAAAGTTTTTGGCCTGGCGCAGCCAAGGGGCCAACAAAACTTTCTTTCAAGGAGGAATGAGAGGTGGAAAGGAGAGGTGGGAAAGGAGAAAATTCAAAAGAGAAACCTTTAAAAACCCAAGAGCTTATTGCACTTTGGTTTAGGCACTTCAATTTGTGCACTTTGATTTTGTCCCCTGAAATAACATAGGGAAACATAGTACAACATTATATTAATTTAATATTTTTGTGAAATTGCCTCCAAAACACACCAATTATTAACATTGCAATAAAATAAAAACCTACCAAAAAAACTTAATTTCTTTTTTCATATATTTAAATATCAGGTCTTAAATAATCTACATGAGGAATTTCAATTTTTTTTATTAATTATTTAAAATTTTATAAGCTTATAAAAGATGTGACTAAATCTAAAAAAGTTGATTTTTGATTTCCTCACTTTTGATTTGAGGAACTTAATAAAACATAATGAATAAAGTATTAATTTTTTGCAAAAATTTAATATCAAGCAGTCCTAGTTTTTTGGTACCTTTTTGGATTTTGATTTGACTACTTTTTGATTTCTGCACCCATTAAGAAACTATATGTGAATTTTTAAAGAAATTTTTATGTGACAAAATTTTTTTTTTTTAAAAAAGAGCTTATAATACTATTTTATGTTAAGATTTGAACAAAATAAATTCAAAAAATTACCTAAAGTTAAAAAAGCTTTTTTTAGCTCTTGATTTCTTTTTTAATTTTGATGTGTCAAATATTAAATTAAAGATTTTTTTGCACTTTAATTTTTGCACTTTTGATTTTGTTCCCTATATTCAAAAGGATGAATAAATTCTATTTTAAAAGCCAAATTAATTTAAGGTGTGTTTTAAATTGCATCAATTTGGGCACTTCAAACTTGGTTTTTCAATTTTAGATTTTAGTAAAAACATTTTAAAAAAAGTCAAATTTAAGAAAAATATTAATTTTTTAAAAAAATTTATTGAAAAAAAGTACGCAGATCAAAAAATCCATCAATTTGGAGATTTTGATCTTCACACTTTGACTTTAGGCACTTACCCATCCTTAGTCAGCTGACCCCAAACAGCACTTTATTGACTCCAGTCACATGAACAATGGCACTACCCTCCCCAGAAAGCAAAAGTTGGCTGGCCCAGAGAAGAGTATCCCTGGATATTTATTCTTCTCTGTGCTGCTCCTATATCCAGTTGATATCCTATCTAATAAATCTCTTCAGGTTTACCTCATTCATATTAAGATGAATAGCTATCATAAACCTGCATCTGGCATGCATTATACTTGTTGCTTCATCCATACTGCCCTGGATTTTTTTGAGGCCGTTTATATACCTCTGGAAAGAATATAAATCTATCAAAAGTATTAAAGGCCATTGCTGATCTTAAAGAGGTGGATTGTGCTTTTTTATGGCTACACATGATGCAAAGCAGTTCAATCTAGGCCATAACTATCTACAAAGGATTTCTGGTTTGAGATCCAAGGGCCACCCCCAGGCCAAATCTCTAGATCAAGCCTTAGCCTGCTCCTGCCAAGGGGTTTAGGGTTGATGCAGTTGAGTACTCCTGCCCAGGTATTGATGTGTTTCATAATATGTGTGGGAAGCCCATAGAGATGTCACATACCAGGATTCATACTGGGCCTTCCCCATCCTTGGATTAAATAAAATAACCATGGCTAATGTAAAGCATCAAGCAATACCTTAAGCTTGATTGAAGCCCATAGATGATAAGGGATCTCAGGTTGGTTGTACTGGTATCACTTGAGTAGATCCTGAAGGTTGAGATTGATCATCCACAGATTCTGTGAGATTAAAAGACCCCACTCTAGGACTGATCCAAGTAGCAGGGTACAACTCAATGGGCTGTTCTGCTGAGCCTTGATGCATCCCAACAGGAATCAGGGGTTAGTTTAATCAACCCTATTCACATTTTACTCTTTCTGTTTATCCCTCTGATAAAGTTGGAATCTTATCTGCTGGGAATCTTTATTATATGCCTTAAGCAGTTGACAATAAGTCTTAGCCTAGTATTTATCTTTATATTATTGTAGAGCTCAAGTTAAGCATAGTAATCTAAATCTAAGGTACTAGCTCAAAGCTTGGCTGACTCCATTGACACCCCTGCTTAACTAGGTGGTCATCTCTCTGCACTGAGAGGTGATATCAAAGTACTCTGACAAGCCTTCATTAGAAGATTGAAAGCCCTCAAGATGATCTGTTCTTAGAGGCTATAAGAATATGGGTCACTATTTTAAACATCAATCTTTTCCCAATTAAATGTGCCTCTTTGCAATTTAAAGCTTTCTTTAATCTTTCTACCAATAGTTTCCAGGATTGCATCACTTATATCAAGATGGATCTTATTTGATCTTTATGATATATAAGCATATATTGAATTAAGTGTTGTATCCTTACAACTAAATAGATCTGGACTAAAAACTAGTAACAGTATTATCTTGGATATAGTTATTTTTGAGCCCTGATTAGCACAAAATGACATTGTTCTAAAAAATCAACATAATTATATGAAATAACTGGTATTATGAGTTTTTTTGGAAATCAAATGGTTACCTAAAATGTCATCTTTTTTAAAAGTATTTAAATAAAAAATAGAATGATTTTGAAGTCCCTCTGTTTAAAAAGAGGGCAGATAGTTCTTTTACATATATGATAGATAAATATTAAATGACTTTAGAGTTAATTTATAACAAATTCTATTAAGAAGTAAAAGAAACCAGAACCAAAACTAAAAAATAAGCTATAAACTCTTATTAAAATTCTGGTGACTTCATGTTTAGCACACACAATTATTTTCTTAAGTTAAACTTTTTAAAAGTATAAAATAAGAACTTATAATAGACTAAATATTTCCTTTTCAAAATTGAAGTATTCAATATCAATGAAATAAATTTATATGGCTATTTAATAAAACTATATTTTCTTATACTTTATACTAGAGAAAATATAGATACATTTTTTAATTCAAATATAAAAATATGTATCAAAATCTTGTTATATTTAATTAAGTTTTGTGAAAGGTAAGATTTATTTAAACTAAAAAATAGAAACAATACTAGTTATTTTATCAATAATATCAATATATATATAATTATATAAGTGTATAAGTATATGTGATTAAAAAATCTTTTTATTTTGGTAGATTTAAGATATATAAAGTTCATTTTTAAAAGTCGTGCAAAGTTATAATAGACTTTTTTAAAATAAAAGGTTCTTGAGTTGTTTATTAAAAGTAAGCTAAATAGTGATTTATACTTTTTAAATAGTTTACAGATTAAAATATCATACTTTAAGAGTTAATTGGCATGTTTTTTTTTCAAAAAAAACATTTTATAAGTTTACATTCAAAGCCATCTAAGATATTGAATTGTATTAATTTTTAGGTTTGCAGCACAATTCCAAAAGCTGAGATTAAGGGCTTTCAAACATTACTAGTTTGAGAAAGATTGAAGCACTATCTGCTGAGACATCAACAGTTAACCAGAATATTAAAGAGGGTAAATAAACAATGATATCAGACTTCAGGGGTGATATTGATAAATTAAGGAGATCATTTGGGGGTCAGTTGAGGATTCATGCCTGTAGTGCAAAAGCTCAGCTAACATGGTATTTAAACAGCTCAATGTTGAGTTGAGCTTTACAATTAATACCTTTACTCCTTTCTGATAACTGCACATATTTCCAAGCAAGAAATATCTAAACCAAGCCAAGAAGCCCAACCACTATCCTTATTAAACCTATTAAGTTTACACCCCAGACAACACCCTTCTTCTCACTGGGGGCTTCTACCAAGAGAGTAAGAATCTATATGTCTAAGCAAGAAATCTGTTTTACTACTGAAAATGATCTTAAAAGCTTTGTTGAGCATTTATAATTAAAAACAGAGGTTGGAAAAACTACCTTCTTACCTGCCATAAAAATTCCAAGACATGTTATTTTCTTAACAACCTAAAGGAATTGATATCAGAATTCCCTGCCAAGCACCTTCCTTCCCTAAGAGTATTGGTTACATCAAGCTGCACTTTGAAAGAGCTTTGTTATAATGGGTTTGAAATGACAAAAATGAGTATTAATATTCTAAAAAATAAAAATTATTCAGCAAAGAATGAAAGCTTAAAAATATTTTAAAAAATATATTAAAAAGTTAATTTCCAATTAGCTGATTCACTAAAAAATCACCTAGATTAGTTTATAAAAATTTACAAAAAGAATTGAGAGGATACTCAACTGAAATTAAAAACTCATTTTTAAAAACAAAAAAAGAAATTTAGAAGATATGAAAATAAAAAAGTATTTCTATTTTAATTTCCACTTAATATAGGCTTATTACTAATGATATAATCAAAAGTAGGAAATAAACTGATATGTGTAAAATTTTCACCTTAAAAATCATTAGAAATGAAGAAAAAGATTTTTTATAAAGAAGTTACCATTGCCAGATTCTATTAAAGAGAATTTGAAATCAATTATCTACATGTAATTTTTTGGGAATAAAAAATAAAGAATAAAATAGAGACATTAGGAATCTTAATAGTAATTCATGGGTAGGCTAAATCATCTAAAAAAGGCATCTTGATTTACGCCAACTTAAATTTAATTCAAGATGATGTTTTGTGCTAGTAATTTTGAATCACAAAAAATAAAAATATATAAAAATAGTTGAAATTCAATAATAAACTTATAATACAGCATATTGAAAATACAGCATCTCAATTTTATGATTGCAAGTCAAACTAATTTAACTTTATTTTTCTAACTCCATTGACACATGAAGTTCCTTAGTGTGGGGCATGTTTAAGCCATCTTAATTTACGCCATTTATCATGTGAAAATAATATTATAGCAGCACTAAATCAAAGCCTTCTGTATTGTGCCAGAATTTGTTTCTATAGTATTAATACAAGACACCTTTAATAAAAAATAACCTAAAACAACACCACTAAGGTATCCTACTATTGATTATCATTGCTGTTTAAAAAGCTTTTCATATATGTAATATATAACTTATCTATACAGGAATACCATTAAGAGTTCTCTAAACTAAAATATTTTAATAGTGATTTTAATATGGAAGGGGACAATTACGCCATTTCAATTTACATCAATTCAAATTCCACTGAGTTTCATATCACCCAATTGATTTGATGCACACAATATATGAGGGAAAATAAGGGGAAATTACATATGACGCCAGGCTACGCTATATTGATTCCCTCACCGCAATTCTTGCTTTCCACTTTTCAAAAGTATATATTCACGTCTAAAAGTAATTAAGCAAACAATGTAAGAAAACATATGAAAATTTGCGAATATATATTTTTTGACCTCCTCTAAACAACTGGATACTTTTTAACCCCAGTTGTATAAGCTAGTTTTTTAAATATTTAAGTTTTACTCTTTGCCCAGTTGAGGTAGCTCCACTGGAAATTTGCTAATTTAATATAAAAATGGTCAAAAACACTATGTTTTTGAGCTACAGCACCTCAATTATGTCACTTTGAATACACTGATTTGACTTCAAGTTTTCAGTCAAAACTCAAAGTTTTGCATACTTGCTCTACTTAGAATAAATTCTTATTACAGAAAATAAAATTTTTGAATTTTGATTATATATATTACAAGTCATATATACAATTCCATGTGAAAATATTTACTTCTTTTATATTAAAAAGATTCCCAATTTTCACTTTGAAAATTGCCCATAAATTGCCCATATTTGATACTAATTTACTTTTAAATGCCTCTCAAGCCTATCACTAAAGCTGCATCCAAGGTCTTCAAGGACAAGACCAATCCTCATAAAGTCAAATGGGCCAAAACTATCTCCAAGAAGCAGCCTGCTAAGGATAAAGCTCCTCCCAAGACATCCACACCTTCCCCTAAACCTATGAAGACAAGCCAAATCCCTCCCCACTCTCTCTTTTATACTCCCCCTCAGACCCCCAAGAGAAGCTGTTCAACTTCAATTGCCACTCTGATCCCACATCAGAGCCTGAGGAGAAGCAGGAGCAGAAACCTGAGCCTGGTGCACCTTGAAATAACCAGATTGAATTGTGGGACATCAACACTGTCCATAACATTTGCAACAGGAATAACACCTTGGCTGTGCCTACTACTTTTCCTGCTAGATACCCAATTATGTCCAAGAAAGAAGGTTTTGGCTTTTTGTTTGTGGGGTACAGATTCAATTGCAATGACAAAAAGAGGCCCATTCATCAACACAATTTAAATTTGATAAGTTTGACTGCTCAGCAAGGCTCATCAACTATGGGTTCACCAGGTCCAAGGCATTAGCTGCTGGCCATGACTGTGTTGAGTCTTTTGACTCACTCTATCAGCTGATATTCTGGTTTTTTTCCAGTTTATCCTAATCACAAGGGGAAACCACTCAACTGAGGTTGTTAATGATCCCTTATCAATATCAACAAGTCTCAACTTGTCTCTGTTAGTGATACCACAAAACTACAGTGATACTTCACTGATCAGAGGTAATATCTAAGCACTGAAAACATCAGTGCTATATCAATTGACCAAATGATTCTAATTGAGGAGCAAAAACTGTCCTGCCATGAGGAGCGCTTCCTCTTAATGATGACACCATAAATACAAAGGAAAATATAATCTGCTCTAAAAAAGTAAGGATTTATGCAGCTTTCTCAAATACAAAACTTGGCTTGCAGATGGCACCTTCTTCATCTTCCCAAAGCTCTTCATCCAGATGTGGAATATTCACAGTTATATTAGTAATATTGTTTCCTCCTGTTACTTTATTTTCTTTACATTACGAAGCATGGCACCTATGTTAGTGCTATCATAATTATTAGAACAAACTAGATAAAATCATCCCTCAATAGAAGAGGAGCTCAAGGAGACCAGATGGTGCAAGAAGAAGACCCTCTCCCAAGAATAAGAGGCTCCAACCCCTAAGAAGCAGGAAAAAAGATTACCATATCCCACCTACTTGATTGTTGATTTTGAGCAGGCTCAGGATAAGGCTTTCATACAATTCTTTAGAAGCTCCCCTCAGGGATGCCACTTTCCACTTCTGACAGGCGCTCTTCCCCTACCTTCAAATGCTCAGATTTTTGTGAGCTTTTTTATGAAGATTGGAACAATGAGGTAAAGATGTCTTTAACTGCTTTTCTGCCCTTGCCCTAGTTAGAAATGTGGAGAAAAATACCTTTTATGATGCCCTTCTACAAAGCTTCTACATTATTACCAACCAGACAGTCTTTGTGCCCTTTATTGAGTATTTCAAAACTCAATGGTTTGGTGTCTGCCAAGGAGAACACTGTATCTAAAAAAAGTGACTCAATCACCTGGGACTGATTTATGCAGCTCAAAGAAAGTTCAATTGAAACTATCTCTTCCCTTGAAGTGTGGCACATCAAATTGGCTACAAGGGCCCAGTTCAAGAAGCAAAATTCAACAGAATAATGTTGCATCTAAAGCCCAATAAACTATATCTTTCCGCCCCTTCAAGACATACATCATGAATAAAGATGACCACCCAAAGTAAACTAAGGCTGTCAATAAATACCAAGACATAAGCAAGGCATCCCTTGTCTATTATCTCAAGGATAGAAAGCTTGGGCATCTTTAAGCCATCTCACAAGCACTATTAATCAACATTTAACCTTTTTCTCAATAAATCTCTCCTCCCCTTATCCATTATTTTCTTTTTTTATAATTTATTTGACTTTATTTAATGTTTGGTAAAGTAGCTTTCAAAGCTCTGGTGCTAATAAAAAACATCTTTAGGCAAAAACAGCTGATATTTAAGTTGAAGCATGTGAGATTTAAACAAAATCAAATCAAATAATTTATATTGATTATCAATGGATTTGGATCACTTCTATTTTGTTTTTTTCTGAGTTGATTTACTTTAAATTTCAATGGTTATCACTTAAATCTCACTTGTTTTTGCTTACAGATGAGTTTTTTTCTTAGTTCCAGAGATTTGAAAACTACTGTACTATTCTATACATATTTTGATGTATAGATCATAGGCAGTTTAATTAAAAAAGCTGTTTTTGGATGTATTTTGACTTTGGGGCTTTATGCAGCTTTATTACTACTCTTGATCACCTTTTTGGTACAGATTTGGAATTCTGAGCTCTTTTTAAGTCTATAAGCTTTTTCTAAAACTATTTTTTAAATTATTTTATGGGGTTTTTGACTTCAAAGATAGCTGAAGTTCAAGATGGTGCTCTTCTTAGTTGTGATTCTGCAAATCTAAATGCCATATTCACTATTGCTTTTGAGATGGCGCAAGTTGAGATGGTTTTTTGAGATGAATCTTGCACCACTGCGTTTGTGAGAAAAACTTATATCTTATGAGGATTTTTGTTGCTTTTAAAAGAAATGAGAAATCTAAATATGGGTATCATGGCTTTTTTTTTGAAATATTATCTCACAACTCTTTCCTTTCAATTCAGTGTTTAACAAGTCTACTTAAAAAGATAGATTTAAGAGTATTGAAAAAATAGAAGTTTGATTTGATAATAGCTATAACTTTAAATCTTATAATATTTACATTATATTTTTAAAGAGGTAATTAGAGTTATAAAGAACAATCATGATAAATAGATTTGCAGATTTTCATGGCAAAAGTATTGCTGAAAGCCACTATGGTGTATTATCTAAACAGAAGAGAAATGAGATTATATAAAATATAAATTAGTTCAAGATAGATTTTAATTGTTGGATTAGGTTATTTTGGCCATAAATTCAGTTTAATCATTGTACTCAAATTCTTGCTATTATACATCAGATAATTGCTAGCTTAAAATTGGTCAAATGTACCAATTAACCACTGTATAGTTGCTAGTCTATCAATATTATATGCCAACTCCATTCAGTACAATTTTCAGCTCATCATTTCTAAAGAAGCTTACCCCACCCTATGGATATAGAATTCACTTCTACCCCACCATCAGCCAAAGGAAGCAAAGATAGTCAATTTAACCCTCATATTATAAACCCATCTCAAAATACCTATTCACATTGAAATTTCATGGTTTATAATCATCAATGTATAAAAGATTGTGTCAGCTATTACACACTGTATAATATATAAATTACTTTTCCTACTTGTAAGTCAAAAGTATCATTTGACCTATTAAAAAGCTACAATTAGGACCCTGGAGAGAGAAAATGCGCCTTTTTGTCCTACAAAGGAAGGAGATCAGGGTTTGAATAATTAAAAAGCATCTCCTGGAAAGCTGTGTAACTTCCCAGCATCACATGGGGCACACAAAGAAGCAGTCAATCAACAGCTGCTGGTAGGATAAATCAAAATGAGAATATACTGTAGCTGCAACGATGTGTACACCATTGAAAGGCTAGTTATGATAAGGCACTTAGGTTAGCCAATCAAATGAAGCAGGACCAGCAAGTACAGGAGCACCTGTGTAAATAGTCATCAAAAGCTTTCTGTAAATCTAGGTCAGGGGCTGATATAGTAGAGTTTTTTGCATATAATCTTCAGCCAAGGGACAGGTTGATAGTTATATCTGGAAGATTGTAGCCCTTGTCTAGATTGTAACCGGTCTAATAGAGTAGATATTATTTAGCTCTCTTCTAACATATTATTAGGGGCCTTCAGCATAAACAGGTAGATTATACACATCAACAAAGGCAAACTTGGTTGCAAGACAACAGTAGCTTTGAATCATCAAACAGAAACCTACCCTGGTTGGCAGAGAGAGGAAGAAAGAACAGATCTATATGGTTCACTTGTAATTCATTCAGAAAGTTTTCAGGCAACCCTTCTTTACATCTATGATAGAAAATTTAGGCCAAAAAAAGATGGCTTGAAGTCAAAGATTTTTAAGTTAACCTTTCATGCCTAATGAAAGATGGTGAGTTGTATAAATCCACCTCTAAAGTTTGAGGATATTAAGGGGCACTCTATAATAACTTATTGAGCAAAGTTTTGCCCAGATTCTAGAGAGACAAGAGAGCTGAGACTGATAAATAAAGGGTAGGGAATGTCCATGGAGTCAAACACACCCAAAAATTTATATTTAAGATAGGGTAAGCAGTCATTTAAAACAACGTTTTTTCTAAAGATAACCAGGAGATTATATATCTGCCAAATGTAGGATAATAGCAACCATAGCTTTGGGGCTCATATTGCTCCCTCATGTAGCTCAGCATAATTAACTCTTAGCGTGTTGAGCTGGATGAAAAGGTTTGAAGTAAAAGCTAATCAAGAAAGTGAGACCTTTTCCTAATACTTGTACACCTTGTACCTTAAAAATTCACAATAAATCTGTCATCTTATTAACGCTTAAAAGATAGCTGAGACTATGAATTAAATAATACCAGAGCAGCTAAAGGCTTTAAAATGCTCAAGCTGGCGCCTTGGCTTGACCCAATAACTAATGACCCATATATTCAAAGTAAAGTACAGCCCAGGAGCAGCCAAATACATCATTGGTACACTAAGTAAAGACCCTGGTCCAATTATCCCTGAGGAAACACTCAAATCTTACAATACATCAATAATGCTCCCACCCAATCTCTTTGCAGCCATGCTTTTGAACACATTGTTGGTTAGAGTCAAAATGTCCCAAGAACACACCAGTTTCAAGAAGTAATTTTTACCCATCTTGAGTGAAGGGGCCTCAATTAAGCATCCCAAATTAACCTATGCTGGCAGTATCACCTATCACAAAGATAATCTGGGTACCCAAGAAAGCTAGGCACAGAGATCTTTATCTAATCACACAGCCATCAAACTGCAGGCCATCCTGATATTGCAAAGACTGTAGAGCTTATCTGAAATCAATTCTCATGCCCAATCTACATGATGCTTCATCCTTTTGTCTCAAGATATATCTTACCTGGGCCAGATCAAAGCACACTTGATCTATGCCTTCAGAGAAGCTGCTACCTCTAGATCTTATTCCTGGTCCTAAGTCTTTGGTCCACATAGGCTTCATCACTGGCTTACCCAAATCTGAAGGATCTGACTCAGCCAAAGCTATAGCTGATAAGTTTTCCAAGTACCCAGAGCTCTTCCCCCACCCCAAGACAATTACCTACCAAGAGATATCTACAGTTTCTCTCCAAGAGGTATTTCCCAGCATATCCCCCTGGACAGAGTTATCTTGGGCAGAGGCCCCAGTCCAGGTCCAAGCTTTGGGGATTTGCTAGCAAGGGTCTCAGTATCAAGCCCTGCTGATATTCATGATCCCACCCCCAATCTGGTACCTATAGTGACCCCCTGATTAGATACTAGAATGGGATTGATAGCATTATACCCCCCCCAAAAAAAATGATGGGCAGCTTGGCTCTGCATCAGACAGCTCTTTTATAGCAACAGATCTCATTATTTGATAGGTTGCTCTCCCTTCTTTTCCAGCAAAGAGGTCCACCCAAACCCTCTTCTGGATCCCAAGACCCCAAGACCCCAATAGAAGGGATTGAAGAGAACCCTTTCTCAAGAATTGCCAACATATATTACCACCCAATAAAAAAGATTTTTTGCAGGCCTGGGAGATATACAAGCGCACACTGGACATCTATAAAGAAGAAACCCCCTTAACTTCCAGAGAGGCTGGGTGATATTGAAATCCAACCAGCTTGAGCTACATGTTACCTGCCGTAAGCTGGGACCCTCAGGGTTGGACCACCCAAGATCATAAAGAAGGTTTACAGGTCAGCCCACAGATCTGATCCACTCTGTAAGGGTAAAGTAGAGTGAGAGCTCATTGTAATCAATCAAATGGGGAATGTACACCCAAATGAGGATGTCATTACCAATGAGGAAAAGATGATGCATGTTTACTTGGAAATAGTAACCCTTGAAGAGTGAATAAGGAAAGGTGCAGCAGAAGATTATGAACAGGTACATCAAGAAGACCTTAATTTGGCTCAACGTAAAGGAATCAGCAGCATAGATAGGCTCACATTCAATTTCAAAGGGTTCAGGAATCATTTCAGCAGGAGGAGGAAGATTACCAGGAAATTGTAGAGGTGAGAAGGCAGAATCAAGCAACCTAGTCATTACAAATCTGATTGGGAAATATTGAAATAGATGAATTATTGAGGCAAGACTTTTATTGAGGATGAAATATCAAACTACCAAGGTAGCTTGGTGGGGAAAATTATTACTTAAAGCCTTTGTGTACATCTTGATGAGGTGGCCTCTTTGAATGCAATATTTGGACAGCTTACAGATATCACCAATGGTGGTTCTGTAAGCTGTTACTTGACCTCATTTGAGGTCAGGATTTGTTGACCAGCAGGTCAAGGAAGGGAAAATTGGGTGTGGGGCATCTGTGCCCCACTTGGACCCAATTTCCTGTGCCACCACCCACTTGCAATTGATTGTTAGATTTAAATCTACAATAGACACAAGCAGGCGGGGCTTTGGGCCAGGTTTCCCTGGGTGGCGGCGTTTTTGGCCTGGCCACACCCGGGAAAACTATGGCCATGACACACTCCAAGGCAGCAAATGGTATCCTGCATCCTAGGTATCACGGTTTAAGCTCTTGAGGGGAACCCTTGTAAATTTCAGAAGCAAGCTCCTTCAGTTGACCTAGCAGACCATGGGTGTAAAGTTTGGTGCTATCTTGGGATAAGAAATGTCACCCAACAGAAACTGTTACCCAGGAAATTAAAAGGTTTCATCATAGAGATGGCACATGGGAACCCAAGGAGAGGTGGTGAAGCTGCCCTGACCCAGTTAGGGATTCTGGGGAAAGGAGAGGACTCTCTAGGGGAGGGCAATGTAACAGATCCAGCTCCTGCAGCTGGATCTAGGAACAGTTGGTTGAAAATCTGGCTTTCATAAAGTCCCTTACTAGAGATAATTTTGCCCATTATAAACTCTGTATAAAATTTTGGGTTCAGATTGATATACCCCACCAATTTATATTATTGGGAGCTAACCTGATTTTCTTGAGCATTGTTAAACTGAGGCCAGTAAAGCCTGATGGGGATCTTAAAATTTTCAAAGAAACGGTTTCTAAGGATCTGTTTGATCAAATTCTGGAGAGGAAGGTTATGGAGACTGATCTGTTTCAGGGTGTGTGGAAAGATGGGGTAAATCTATTTCAACCCTTTATTGCTGCTGTGGCCTTTTTACTGACCATTCTCAATAGGCTCCTTGGATGGCCTGTGATGTCAGCTAGCAGCATAGAAATGTCAGTAGTAGCCTCTGTGGTCTGGGGTATGGCTTGGTTGGTGTCACCAGATACCTCTGTGGCTTGCTGGAACTCCCTCATTTTTCACACCAGGAACCTCCTACCAAGCCCACTTAATAAGTCATTATTTTTCACCAAGACCATCCAGAATGCCATCAAGGGGAAGTTCAGGGCATCAGGAATCAAGAAGTGGCTGGTATTGATTGCATCAGCCCTACTGGAAGGGGAAAGGGTGATGGGGCTTGGAAGCTGGGATACTGACCTTGGTTTGGTTAAGGCTCTTTAATTTTAAGCTTTTTATTGATTAATTCTTTTGGGTACTGACAATATTTTTGGGTATAACTGTTAAGCCTCAGGAGTATTTTTATAGCTGGAGATCATGGTTTAACAATTGCTTGATACTTTACTAGCAAACCACAATAGATCTTCAGTTGGGGATATATGGAGTGTAACAATTAGATGATCTTATTTCATTAATCTTTGGTATATTATACTTTATGTTTGGGTTCAACTTGTATCATATGAAGCTTTGTTCTATATACCAAATCAAGGTATTTAATAACCAAGAAGGGAATCATGATACAGTAATTTTTAAACCTGTTGATACAAACAAAAATCTCAGTCTTAGAACAAAAACAACTCAGTTTAAAAGCAAAATCAAATTGGATCCAAATCTATTGTAATTTGATATAAATTCCTTGATTTTTATTTTCTTTTAGACTGAGTTGTTTTTGTTATAAGACTGAGATTTTTTTATCTCAACAGGTTTGAAAATTACTGCATCAAACTTGTAAATAATCATTTGTTTATCATTATCCTTATTTGCTATGATAGGTCTTCAATGGATTGTTGAGCTCTTGGGGGCTTCTAGTATACATTATGGGGTTCTTGGATCAAAGGTGTTCAGCACTGGCAGTCAAAGAAATGTGGGGCATGGGAGAAATTGGGTGGAATACTGGTTTATTAGATAGTTGTATCAAAGTAAAACAGCCCAGCAATCCTTCTGATGGAGATGTTTACAGTAGTTTTAAAATCTATGGTGATAAACAAAATGAACTCAGATTTAAACAAAATGAATTAAGATTTAAAAAAAATGAATTCATATTTAAGCAAAATTGAAATGAACCCAAATCTATTGTAAATCAATATAAATTCATTTATTTTTAATTTTGTTTAAATCTGAGTTTATTTCGTTTAAATCCGGATTGTTTTTGCTTGCCGCCATAGCTTTTAAAACTACTGTAGCTTGGTTTATTTAAACTGGTTGATTAGATGGCATTGGAGTGATATCTTGTAAAAGGTTCTCATTTATTTAAGCCCCATTTTAGTTATAGTTTGAGCCAAGGGCTAGTCGCAGGTGGATGAGTCATACAGGAATAGGATATGTTGAATCAATAATATTATGTACTCAACCGAAGCTTCCTAGGATTAATAGCGGGCCGTGGACCTCTCGGCAGCCGGGCTGGTGTTTGGAACCTTCTGTGAAGAGCACATGATAATCCATCACAATTTGGGGCTTAGGTATGCTGGATATGGGATACTCCTAAGCCTCATATTGCGTTAAACGGCAAAGGGTTTCAAGCAGAATGATTTCGAGCGCAAAGCTAGCATCAGTTGACACCATTCGGTTATTTTTTTAACTTCCAACAATCAAAAATCACCTAATTAGGCAATTTAAGCATGGTCCTTTGCTAAACTCTCCCGTGAAGTAGGTCATACCAGCTTTTCATAATTTACCCATCTTCAAGGGTTTGTTTTGATCTTAGAAATATAAATAGCCCTCCCTTTATATGCCCCTTGGTTTTTAGCATATATCTTTATTGGTCAAAGATTTCAAGCTTGGCGTTTCCACCAGGGCTTTATCGATCACTCTCTTTGCGTATCTGCTATCTAGGATAAAACTTTCCCAGCATAATTCTTCTCAAGTCAAGCTCTGTTAGAGGATACCATCTAACCCAATAAAAATAAAGTTCATCCCCAGCTACTTCTAAATCCTTCAATTCCAACCTTATTTCTAGCGGGAATTTAGAATCGGAGATCTTACCATGGCAAGGTTGTGCTGCGGGAAGCGTATATGGAAGAGAAGATATGTATTCTTATAGGATAATAGTATTTGCTTAAATGATAAGTTAGGTTGAAGGTATCCTGAACGCCAGGCAATGCCTCTACCATCAGTTTGGTTCGGCGTTTAGAAACTCGAAGAACAGGCAAAAGGTGGAACCAGAAAGCGTCTGATTTGAGTTTGTCCTTTATCTAGCATAACATTGAAATCATAACTAATAATGGTAAAATTAAATATTTAAATGATAAAATTTATTGTAAACATAATGCAATGATTATTTTGTGATACAGAATTGAATTTTTTGGGGAGCCTTTTTAAATATAGTGAGCATCAACGTTCTACTTCAAATGTTTATCCCTGTCAAGTATATTATAATCTACCCAAGCATTGTTTCTGTTAGTAATAGGATGGATAATTAAACCCCTTTAGAAAATCCAATCAGGAAAGAATTTTAAAATGAAATTGATAAAAGGGTTATATTTAGATAATATAAAAGATTTCGTACCGGTGCCAGATGTAGTTAGCTTCCCAAGCTGTATAAACCTGTTCTGGATCAAGCTGGATGGAATGATTGCTAGCAAACAATAAGGTGGGGTTGCACAGAATTTGATTTTTCATGATTGGTTGATAGCGTAAAATTTGAAGATCGTTTCCACCCAGAAGCCACCCCATAGATTTTCGTCAAGATTATTCTATTCCCGAGATGTAAACCCAATCAACCAAAGCTCCATACACGCATGAAACCATCTTTATTTAATGTCTGATAAGTAATTGGTTGATGCTAAGAGCTAAGAATAAGGGGTGAAGAATATCTTAACAAGACTTTATTCCTGCTTGATAATGAATCAGTTTCCTTTTATAGTACCTCAGGATGGTTATTTTATATAGCACTGAAGGCAAAGAAGTTGTTCTGGGTTTTATTTAGAATATTATGGAACAGTTTGAACAAACTATTTTCACGGGAGTTTGCAGATCTACTATGAATTTAACCATTGCCTATAAAGCCAAGCGTGATTTTAGTTTAGTCTTAAAATCAAGCCTTTAACCTTTGCTGTAGTAAATATTTAGTCCATGTTTTGGCTACTCCTTCTTGCTTCCGCTGCCAGTAGTCTGGTTGAACTTGACAAAGCAACAGCGCACTGCAATGGGATTGACTTAAGAGGCTTAACAATCAAGGAAGTACACCTTCACTACTTGACGGGTAGACTGACGGTAAAGAATGTGACAGAGTGCTACTTAAACAGAATTCATGCCTTGAATCCATCCTTGAATGCGGTTATTTCAACAAACCCAGATGCCAAATCAGATGCAATCAAATTGGATTTAAAAATGAAAAGAGGCGAATGGGGTTCCTTGCATGGAATCCCAATCCTTGTCAAAGACAACATTGCTGTTGATGGAATGCAAACAACAGCAGGCACACTTTTCCTTAGGGATATCTTTCCAAAGCAAGAAGCAATTGCAGTGAAGAGACTTCGCAAGCATGGGGCCATCATTCTTGGAAAAACCAACCTATCAGAGCTATCAGGGTAATGATATAAACTAAATGCTAACAACTAGGCTGCTTTTTCCTGATACTAGAGATGGGTTTAGTTTTGCTGGTGGCCAGACAAAGAATCCATACAACTTGACAAGTGATATTTTTGGTTCAAGTTCAGGCTCAGCTGCAGCAGTGGCAGCCAATCTGGCCATGGCTGCTCTGGGAACGGAGACAGAGGGATCTTTAATAGCACCGTCTTCTGTCACTTCCCTCTTCTGTTTCAAGCCAACTTATAACCTCACTCTCTCCCATGGTACAGTACCGTTGGCTAAAACATTGGATACTGTAAGTAAATACAACAACTATTAATCTTTAGATCGGAGTTATTGCTCGCACAGCTTCAGATACTGCCATCCTTGCCCGGGCCTTAACTTCGAATCCATCGCTTGGAAATCAAAATATAGGGTTAAGAGTAAGAAATTAAATGATTTGATTTAATGTGCAGGGAATTCGAGTTGGCGTCCTTGAAGACTACTTCAATGATCCCATTGTCCAGCCACACATCAATTCAATCCATCTCAGCCTTACCCATCTGGAAAGCATGGGAGTTGCCTTTGTACGGAAAATCTCCTTTCGTCACCAAACTGATTATAGATATACAAGTAAGGATTCAGTTGACTTCTAACAATTCACCTGACTTGGGTATGCTCTGCGAATTTGGACAGCAGATGGATGAGTATTTAAAGGATGGCACTTACCGCCAGTGCTCAGCCAATCCCAAGATCCAGAATATGACATCAATAAAGCAGTGGTATAAAGAGTACCATGCATCTAGAAACTACAAACTAACTGCCTTGGACGTCTCCATAGCTGAAGTCTGTAAAATCGAGCCCGCTTTTTCTCTGCCAAAGCACCGACACAATATGCAATCCAGTCTCACCAAATTCTTCACTCGCCACAACTTACAGGCTATCCTTGTACCAAGCCACCCCGAAGTATCAGCCTTCACCCCTGCCAATATTGCTGGCTACCCCACCATCAACCTTCCAATCGGTTTCAACAGCGATGGATCATCAGCTGGCCTCACCCTGTACGGCCCCTCCAACTCCAACTCCCTCCTGCTGAAGTTAGCCCAAGCGTTTGATTCTCAAACCTACCGCCCTAAATTCCTGGTCTGAAAAGTTAATTCAACCCTCCCGTCAACGTCTTTAGATTAAAGAACCATTCCTTCAGATCTTCAAAATCTTATTTCCAACTTAACGGAAACTCATTTATAAACCAAACTCCGGGATAGTCGACTATTAATTAAAGCGAGAGGTCGGGGTTCCATAAAGTTTACCCAAGAAATCGACCCCTTTTATCAAGCGTTACCTGCTAAACTGTTATCCTTTAAACAAAACCCCCAAAAATCCAAAAACACTATAAGAACCTGCCCCATCCAACAAAAAAACCAAGATACCTCATTGGTTCCAATTCCACTATACAAACTACACACTCTGATATAGTTAAAGAAGCGTTGGGGATCCAAAGGTATACCTACAAGCAAACAGACATACCCAAACCAAAGTCACTACTCCATGATATCTATACGGTATACTTATTCTAAGCATACATCAAAGTTTCCCATGTTGAACAGGTGAACCGGTGTTGAAACAGCGGGGTTGACCCCCGGGAAAGGTCATTGCAAGATACCCTATACCACTCAAACCGACTTCCCCACAGCTCAAGCTTCCAAAAAAGTAACCAGGCCCAGTGATGATCCCTACTCAGTGAACAGCCCAATTTAGCACTTGGCTCATTCCAGGGATCAAGCCACCCCTGTCAGATCCAATCGATTGATTTTCACAACCATGCTCCTCTTAAAACAATCCCCTAAACTATATACGCAACACATATAATAAAGGTGATTATATAGTTTCCAAACATTTTCCTTCTAGCTTGCTAATACAGCACACCTACAACACCGGTAAAGCTACTATACCTCATATCCAACCCAACCATTGAACACCTTCCAAAACTTACCCAGTAACATTTAAGATTACCCAATCAAAAAAGTAGCAGTTCAAAAGATTTACATTTAAAGATTTGGGTATAGCAAGGCTCAATATTCCAGATCTTTTAACCCTTCTTACCTTGTCCCTCCAGTAGGGTGGTTAGATCAAGCGCCTGCTGGGGCTTAATTTTCAGAAGCCTCTTATTCCACCTTGGTGTTGGATGGGATAGCCGTGGTGGTAGGCTTGGTGGGCATCGACTGTTTATAAAGATCCCACAGCTTAGAAACCATCTTCATCTCCCCATCTGCTATGGCTTATTGCTTATTGCTTGTTCCATAAGATCCTGATATGAACCCTTTGTGCTATTTGATGACCACCTCTCCAATCTAACACAGCTCATATCACTTCAGGAATGCCTTAACTCCTTTACACTCAACTATCTACATATCATTGGGGGTAACCTCAGATCCCCAGCCATACTCCCCAGGGTCTAAAGAAGCCATTGCACCAAAACTTAGCTTGAAAAGGTTTCTTGTACCCCTCTAGCTCAACCTGCCTAGCTCAACATGGGTATTGCAGATCCTGAATGGATTAGACAAAGTGCTTTCCACTTAGGGGTTAAGAAATGAAACAATTGTGCAACTTCCCTATTTTGCACAGTTTTATAAAGGTTGATTACGTTTAAAACGCCTATAAAACGGGTGTTTGAAGCATATTTGAATTGCACATCCAGTGAAGGCTTTACTTCCAAGGTTATAAATAAAGTGGCAAAATAATTGCCACTTGTCTCCGTTAGGCAAGGCGTGTGAAATTGGTTGTTTTCTTGTGTGGCTCTTTCTGCTGTGCACTTCCACTCTCCTCCTTTTGGAAAGTCCTTCTGGCTGTGCCTCCTTTCCTCTGGTAGAAATTCCCCCGCCTTTTACTATATAACTGTATCACTATCTAAATAAATACCAGTTTTGTCATTATATCCTTATATTATTCTGTCCTATCCAAGACTGTAATTATACCAACTACAGGTATAGTATTAAGAGTTAGGATCCTGACTAACTAATTGTAGAAAGTAGCACCCTATACTGCTACAAATACAGCAATGGGTATACACATCTTGAGTAGCTGCTCAAAATTAACCAAAGAAGTACCCCTGCACCTCCCTCATCAACCATCTGCTGGTATATGTTGAACTGAGCAATCTCAACAAAGATTTTCTTTGGATAACTTATCCAACCCTTACCTTCTCCAAGCTATCATCAGTGGAGCCTGCTTAGCAGCACCCAGGGATCTGTAAGGGTATGGGAAACCTATATACACCCTCAATTAAAGTATACTTGTCTAAACAAGGCTGTATAATATCCAATACCCTGGTTTAGCTGGCTCCTGTGAGGGGGGAGAAGGCAGGTGAAATATCCCAGATGTCTATCTGGGCATGGACGTCCAGAATCAATAGAATGTCAGGGGGCAGGTGGAAAATTTCTGGGATCCAGTTTCAAGGCAGGTGGGGTTGCAAGCAATGGAGAACAGCAGTAGGTTAAAAGGCTATTGAGATCAGACCCACAGCAGGACCCGCCGTTAGCAGGTGATGGTGTACCCCAAAACCTGTACAGTCCCATGGATGGAGTGGACCTTTGGAGTACAAAATAGAAAGTAGAGTATCCTAACACATGTTGAGATGCACCAGCACGTAATATGTGAGGGTTGATGGTTCCTCTCCTCTTCCACATTGGCTTACTTGGAAAGATATTTCCAAATAAAGTGTGTCATAGATACCATTTTGTTTCTTGTATTGTAGCCAAAACTACTTTGTGGGCAAACACTGGACCCCCACCCATCCCACAGCTTGATAGTCCAAAGGACCAGATGCCGTATTTTTTGGGCTCAGATTTGAAGCTTGCTTGTATAAGCCCCCATAACCTGTACAAGATCCAGTGATACCAGCCAATATCAAAACCAATGATGCAATACATATCCATATTATTATGCTGATGTTATAAACTGCCCCATTAGGTCTTTATTAAAATCCTTGGAAGGTTCAGTCAACAGTAAGCATCTAGAAGGATAAATACTGGCTAATGATGCACAAGCTGCTGGCCAGCCTGGCCTTAGGAACAAGGTCTGTAAACAGAAGAAATCTGAAGTCTGTTCTCCAAAGCTGGCCAATGATTGTCCACCCATGCCAGATACTACCCAACTCCCAGATTCCTGATGCCAGGATGCCAATTTAAATACCCCTGTCCAAAGATGGGGCTGGAAAGAGGGTATTTGTACCTTTCCAAGCCAACACCTGCCCTGATTGCCACCCAGATAATGAAGTTGGGTTGTATCTGAGCTTGGTTTCCTGTCATCTCAACCACGTACCAACATGATTTTTTGCCCTGGATACTCTGTCATCTGGCCTTTCTGAGAGCCCTGGCTCAAATTAAACTGTCCCCAAGCTCACCCTTTGGACCTATCCTTTTAACAGAATATCTTCACAATACTTCATAAAGGACAGTCAACTTAGAGTAAACCTCTGAATGGACCCCCTTTACAGAACTAGAGAACTGGAGTGTGCCAACTGAGAGCAAGTTTGGTCTACTATCTAACCCTGGCTGCTCAGAGAAAGACAAAGCTATATGGAAGCCCACTTGATACTTATGACTCCCCAGCGCACCCCTAAGCCAGACACCTGCAAGCTCCTGCTGTTGCCAATGTAACCTCCTTCACCAAGCTTTTTGGAGCACTGTACATTCTCTTGTAGGTCTGGTGGACTTGATGGTTCCAGCCACTGGCCCTGAATCCTTACTGGGACGATTGTTATATCTTGTTATCAAGCTGGGTCCTATCCTGAGATGGGCCTAGACCTCCATCTTACTAACTCAGACTGCGCCCACATATACCATCTTCCCCACAGTACTTATATACCTGGAAGAGTGATGGATCCCCAGAGTAGAAATAGATTCAGTATCAGAGGTTTCATTAATGATTAATAATAAAAATTGCTGGAGTAGATTGGTTGATGTGACTGGTCAAGCCAATCAATGAATAATATTGATATCAATGCTGAGATTTGCTTGAAATGGCATCTCTGTTGGATCTGGAAAGACTTCTGATCTAACCAGGATACCAGTGTGAAGCTCTCTGGACAGACTGTTGCACTGTCAATAGGATGGGTTTGGGAACTGCTGGTTGGTACCAAAACAGATAGCTGCACAGTGATAAAGTATCATATATATTGTGTATCCTTTTTGCTATATAGTACATATATTTGACAAGAAAAGTATACAGCTGCTAACGCTTATCTAGATTCTGGGATTAACCTCATGATTCTCCCAGCAGTTAAGGTGCTGATAGTATCTATGCCGCTATTGTGCAACTCAATTGGTATATAGCTTCACCCCCTTCTCCTAATAAGCATATACTCTTACCTATTTGATATTTACTGGAACCAATCTCAGTTTTTTCTTGTCAAGAAGATAAAGACTCAAGGGGTTATAATCAGCATTATTGACTCATGATTAGGCTACAATATACTGTAACAAGCAAGCACAAGCATCAAGATTTGATGTTTCCCCCAGACAAGCTCACAGCATAAATGAAGATCAACAACAGGAAGTATAGTGACAGATGCTTCATGCTGGTGTTTTTGATAGGAAAATGTTCTGATACCAAATAACTAAAAATAAACTGTATATGAGCTTATTCTACTGTCAATTCAGAACCTAAAGGTAAAAATGTGGAATTGTCAAATTATTTTGCATGAACTCACCAGCTTAATGGAGTACTTTTTATCCCAGAACAACCTAATTTTTTTATATATAAAAATGAAAAAACCAGCAAATTGGGGAGTTTATGCAAAAGTATTTGACAGTCTAACATTCTTCTCAACAGGCTCTGAATCTGCAGTAATAAAAGTTGAAGTTGTTAGATCACTTTCTTAACTAAGCATATCCCTATGATTTATACTGCAGCTCTTATCCCTCTTGGCTTAGCTTGTACTGGACTGCAGATATATCCAGGTTTTTGTCTTGAGATCTGAGAGTAGTCTGCTGATTGACCTGCATCTATCTGCAACTAACAACTATCATGAGCAGGGATATCTGGGCTTGTGCAGTGGGGAAGGCTTTGCCTTAGAGTAAGTAACGTTATTTGATGAAATTATTCTTGGTATTGTTTCTGATTGGCTTTCTTGATCCAGCTCAGAATGTGAGTCCTCATCAGTTGATAATATTATGCTTAGCTTTTTTTATTGGACGTCTAAGAAATTTGGGTCAAATTTTACTGCACTTATTTTTAAGCCCTGGGCAGTTTTAACCAGTCTCAAACTTGAGTTTAGAGGTTTTTGGTTTTAAAAGTCCAAGTGTTGTGTTCTTGAGCGCAGCCAAGGAACACAACAAGAAATCCTAACGTTAGGATTGAGTTTGTACCAATCCAGAGTTTAGGATTCAAGTATGAATAAGGGATTTATCTTAAGAACCTGGGAATGATAATGATTGAAAATCTCATCTAATTACAACTAGGGAATGGTGCAAAAGTATAAAAATAATCAAAGAGAAATTTTGAATAGAAATATTTTTGCTGGATGAATATAAATGGTTCTTATATGAAAGTTGTTTACCACAAAACAATAGAAAGACAGGAAGATTACTGGACACTCTTAGAGTTGTGTTGAGGATCACATATGTCACAAGTTGGAAGGTAAATGAGTCCTTCACCTGTTTAGGGTTAAACCCCATTTTGAGTTACTAATGTAAATTGAAATGATTTTGCACTCAAAATGAAATTCTTACAAAGTCAAGATTATGAAGTACATGAATATCATGATTCAAAACAAAAGGATTCTATAAAAAACCCACTGACTCAAGACTAAAAACGCAACCAGGCCCTTTGCCCTCTGGGTTAGAGAGCTGCAGTGTCAGGGATCCACCCACTTGGAAATAATCTCCCAAGGTGGTGAATGATAGCAGAGGGATTAAGACTAGTAACCAAGGAACCCATGGGCAGGGACACCATGTCTAGATGGAGGATTTCCCCAACTAGGTGATAACAGCTCAAAAGCAGATTGAAGCAGTCAAGGAAGAAGTATGCCCAAGATAACACAAGAGGAAGGCAGAGGCTAATGGATGGAAGACCTGGGGGTTGACAATTGAGTGAGTGGACTGGTAATTATGAGGCTCTTCCTTCTGAGGCAGGTTGTGAGGCAAGGGTGTGGCAGTATACCATACTCCAGGGATTACTCTGCGCCAAGAGCTGTCTAAATACTGATTTTTGGGAGAATTACCAGAATCTGTATGCAAACCCATCAAAATGCTGGCAAACACAGCTGGCATCACAAACATCCAAAATACCCATTTATACCCAAGTGAATCTCTAAGAGAAGTCTTGGGTAATATCATGGTTATTAATAGGAAAGGTTTAAGTCAACTAAAAATGGGAAAATACTTCACTTGGGGTAATTTATACTTTATTGATTAAACAAGTAAAAAGATCATATCTACCAGCTTATATAGTATGGTAGCAAAAAGATAACCTGGAGATAACATAAAGGAAATCATCCCCATGGGGATGAAATTAAAGAAATTTGGAGATCCTGGGGAGTTGGAATTAAAACTAGAATTATTTGACTTACTGAAGCCATTATGCTGACCTCAGTGTTGTTAAAAAACAAAATTTGATTTAAATTACAGACCGAAATACCAGGCAAAAGCAGGAGATGCCCATCTATTCCCCAGTTAAAACTGGAGAAGGAGAGCAGGGTCTAGCAGCAGAACTGGTGGCCAACAGGCAAGCCATAACAAAAGCAAGGTTGAAACTAATGTCAGCAACATTGGAATTCTTAAAAAGATCCATAGAACAGAATGTTGTAACATCTGATTGGCTGGAATTGCTTTTCAAAGGTAATGATTTGTCTTTGCCAATAATACTAACAGTTCCTTTAAGCAATTGACTGTCAAAGCAGACAGAAGAAGACCCGGGTTTGAATCCTGTTGCTGCAATTCCTGGATCTGGAACCATATTGGAGCCATTATAATCAGGTAAAAATGAACATTTACTACTGATAACCCAATTAATTTTAGGAAATCTAGTAGAATCCACAGGAGGAACCCTTTCTTTTCCTACACCAAGAATAAATTGTTGTCAGGATTTACAGAAGGAACATTCCTGATACGCAGATTACAAGGGCCAGGGTTTGTTTCTGGTTTCAACTTATGTTTGTTATCAGATGAAAAATGTTGCTTGTGACACTCAGGGTATAACTATTTTTGGATGTGTGCTTTAAACTAGTTTAAATGCACTCTTCCTAGTGAATCTATTCACTTGGATTTGACATATATGGAGTGCAATTGGTGATTGGTTTGGCCAGGTACACATTGGCATTGTCAGATGTGAGTTCTTTGCCACTATCTGTGATGAGCAATTCTGGCTTTCTAAACTTTTTGCTTATCTCTGTCTATGAATCAAAGCACATTGTTGCCTGTGTGGTCCTCAACAGCCTATACTACTATCATCTTGCGGAGAAGTTAATGTTGGAGATTATAACTTTTTGTCATTGTTCCCAGGCATGGAGCTACAATGTCTAGTGCCCATACCTTGAAAGGGAATTATGTTTGTATTGGAAGTACTGATTAGAAGGGGTGTGGAGTTTTGACAAACATCTCACAAACCTCACATTGTTCAAGTACTTTATGAATTTCTCTGAAGAGGGTAGGCCACTTTATTGTGTGCTTTATTATATTCACAAATTCTTACTCTTGGTGTGTTCAAGATCTCTATGGTAGTGTAAGATGATGTCTACTCTTTGTTGTGTGGGTACATATGAGATAATGACTCTATATGACTTTTTTTTGGTATAGTGTTCCATAGACATCTGCAAACAAGTGCTCATTTTTGATGACAGTGCTGTAGGTGATGTCTGTGCTACCCAGGCAAAAAATTCATCTTTGGTGCATAATACCAGAAGGGAAAAATTGGATTCAAATCCAATCTGTTCTCTAGAGGCCCTAATGTAGAGTCAGGATAAGGTATCTGCTTTAAAACTCCTGTTCCTGGTTTGTACTAAATCTTCACATATAATTTCTCTAGAAATACCATCCACCTGTATTTTATATTAGAAAGGTTCACTTGCTTTTTAAAGTATATGAGTGATTTGTGGTTAGTGAGGGTTGTGAAATCATAATATCTTTCAAAGTAACAGCGCCATTTCACCAAGCAGTGTACAATTGTAAGTAGTTCCTTATTGTTTTTTGGATAATAGCATTTGCATCAGTCAAATTGCAGGACTTTTATGCCTTTGGTAAGAACTATTTATAATAATTATTTATTTAAAGAACCCCGTCTATGAAAGCATCCAAGCTCTGGCCTTCATTTGATAATTACTGTTGTGTTGTGGGTACTGCAAGATTGGCATAGATACAAGTTTTGCTTTAAGGTGTGAGAAGAAGATGTGCTGATGTGGCATCCATAAAACTTTGACTTGGAGCCTGTGATAGATGATAGGGGGCTATGAGCAAGCCAAAGTCAGGAATTGAATGTTTTATATAGGCTACCATGTCTAAGAAGGTTCTAAGTTTGCTCTTGTCTTTTTGTGATGGTATTTTTGAAATATTTTGGATCTTCTGCATATAAGACTCAATCATATCCTTTGAAACTATGTGACTGAGGAAAATTTATGGTTCTTAGAAGAACTAGAGCTTGAAGGGTTTTCCTTGAGTTTATATTGAGTCAAAATAGAGAATACTGCTTCCAGATCTTTATGTGTTTCTCTACTCTTGGACAATACATGATGATGTTGTCTAAATAAATGATGGTGTGTTTTTAATATATAGTACAAACACTTCATCCATAATCTAACATTGGTTTATGGAGTGTTGTTAATTCCAAAGTTTAGGACCACAAATTTTAAGGACCCATATTTGTATAGAAGGTGGTCTCTAAAATGTCCTCTTCCTTGTATTTGTGTTTTGATTGTAGATAGCTGCAAAATTGATTTTGAAGAGCACTGTGGCCCCCAAGAGCATCAAATAGGTCATTGAATAAGGGCAACATATATCATTTTATATGGTGACCTTTTTTAGAGCTTAATTGTCTGTAACCAAACAAAGGGCCCTGTTCTTCTTGGCTATAAAGAGTATAACAGCGCCAAAGTAGATTGAGATGGGTGGATTAGTCCTTTCTCTAATGCTTCCTTGAGATATGCACATAAACAGTTTTCTTTGTTTGGGGTGAGTTGGTATATAGATTGTGCCTTAGGTACTGCTCCTTTGAGCTGGATGGAGTGTTTTATGTGTTTCTCTGGTGGCAACTCTGGTAGAGCCTCTTTGAAGATTTATGGATGGTGGGCCCCAATTTCACGGTCCTGAGGCATGGTGGTATCTTATGGTCTTTATAGTGTATTATCTTGTACTGGCAGGAGTCCCAGTCAATTGCCTTGAAGTTGTCCTGCTCTTTACCTGTCTTTGTGATGCACACAAAGAGTGATCTTGTAAGAATTGGTCCGCAGAATTAGGGTAGATTTTGTGGTTAACCCCTTCATGCTTGATGGTCAATATAGGAGCCACCCAGTCTACATGAGGAGTGTTTTAATGTAGCCGGTTCAGGCCAAGCACTACATCAAACCTGGGGAAGTCAATTACGGTTCCTTGGATGCTGGAATGAAGATTCTCCAGCGCAATAGAGAAGGAGCCTGTCTAGCATGTCACAGTAATGTGGTGCTCACAGCTAGGACCACAATAATAATCTGCAAAGGATTAGTGGCTAGTTCAAACTTGTCCACAAAGGTGATGTTGATAAAATACAGTCTGTGCCTGAGTCTAGGAGTGTAGAGCCAGTGTAACTTCAAAAGCAGAAAGGGTAAGAAATCAATTTATTGGGATTCCTGGCAATGATGTGGAGTACTGGGTTTTCTGGGGGGACCTGGATCATTGGGCATTGGTCTACATCTTTGGTGAGTTACTTGTTGTTGGGCAAGGCGGGAGTTTGCTGGGGAGAGCTTGGCTTGTGTAGTGCTCTCTCCAGGCTTTTCCCTTGTCCTGATTGTCTTGTGTAGTACTGACTCTGAAGTGGGTGTGGTTTTATTGCCCGTTGTTTGCGTTAATGTGGCTGTTTGAACCTGCAGGTTTATGGCCAGCCTCAGGTTGTTCTTATTGCCAGATGGGGGCAATTAGAGCGTCCTGATGGATGAGAGTCTTTGGGCCTCTCTCTCTTTCCACTCTAGGCCTTGTGGAGGGAATTGTAAGTTTGCTCCTCTTTCTCTGCTTCTTGGTAAAGGCTCTGTAGATTGGTCATCTGGCTTAGGTTGACATGTACTATCATATGCAACTTGAGTGTATTGTAGTATATGAGGTGTGAAGCTGGGTTGTCAAATACCATATCTGATGGTGCCTGTAGGCAGAGCTCCTTGTATGCGCAGGTGAGCTCCTTTAATGTACCAGTCTGGGTCAGGTTTTTTACTTGGATTATGATCATGAGGGTGGTGTCCTTCACAAATCTTACCAAGAAGACTTGCTTTAAATGTTCCAGTCTTTCTTGGTGTGATCCTCATGCCACTTATTGCACCAGGTTCCTGTGTTGTGCGTAAGAAAAATGAATATCTCTGTAATCTAGAATCTTTGTGGGCATTCTATTTGCGCCAATTTGTTCTGTGCCAATTGTATTCATGCCGTGGCATTGTTGTCATTGGCTCCAGCAAACCACTTCAAGGCGGCACTGCATAGGTGTTGGGCTACATGTGCAGGCATGATACTTTTTTCTGTCACATGAGGGTAGCATCAGGTGCATGGAAGAAACCCTGTGCTGATAGAGCCTTGAAGGCAGAAACTGGTATCACAATTTTCTGATACAGCACAAAATGATCAGGTTTTTGGTACCAGGAGTTTATAGCATCCAGTTCATTGGGAGGACAGACATGATTCTATTGTAGATTTGTTGACCACAGCAAGTACAGACACCAGGCAGATTTTTAAGGGATAAAGTAGGATGGAGAACCTACCTGTGCTACTAATATTGTAACTGTGCTGTATTGGCAGAGTTACAAGGGAAAATAATAAACTAGTCAATATTACATTGGTATTTATGAGACTAAAACTATTAGAAAACCATTAAAAAGGACAAGATTGATATAATTATTCAGTTGGATTGTGTAGGGAGTAGCTTATGTGATAGAAAGGGGCTAAACTAACTAAGTTTGGCTCCCATCTCAGTGAGACAAGTCACCAGAATGCCATCCAGTAAATTACTGGGATGGCCACTCTAAAAAGGGGACCAAAGGGAAGATACTGGGGAAATTTTAAGGAAAATAAGCATTTAATCACATCAACATCAGACCAGAGAGCAACCAGGGAGTATGGGTGGGGTTGAATTCTGGAGTGACTGAAGCCTCTAGGAGGCAGACACCTTTTCTTTCAAAAAGGTGCAAGAAGGCATGTGGAATATCCCTACTGGACAAAGATCTGGTCCAGTATCTGGAAGGTACAAATCTATACTGTCACAAGTAAGGCTCTTATTCAAGGTCTTTTCAGAGGAAAGAATGTCATGAGCCTTACCAGGAAGATTATCCAAAAAATTCAGGAGCCTGGAAGAATCATCCCCCACCAGGTGAGCAGAGTAAGAAATTTGGTTCCAAGGTTTGTTGCAACTGAACCAATGATAGTTCAGTATTTGATTGGGGAAGACAACCATCTTTTAGAAATGACAAGATTAAATAGAATAAAATAAGGTTGCTTAATTGGTATTGCAACTAATATACTATATAGGAAAAGCCATAAGACCACCAGGGGGTGGTATAGTGGCAATTTCTATTTAAGGTTTGGGACCAAGGAATTACTTTTGTGGGGATCAGCAAAGTTGAATTGGCAACACTCCTAGTTGGGAGATAGTGGCCTCAATTTGTTCTTCCCTTTAGGCTTATCTATGTTGTTAGATACGTCATGGGGAAACTCATTGAACGCCCTCTGTGAATTATGATATATGTTGAAGACAAAAAGGGAATCTTGGTAGCAACAGTTTGGAGGTAGTCCAGATTATTAACAGGACTGGCACCAAAGTAAACACAAAAAATTTAAGGACAGGGACAATCATTTTGAGAATCTCCAAAAAATCTAGTCCTTTGGTCAAATTCTAGGTCTTAAAAATTTATATGGTTTGAGTGATTGGCAAATAAACAGCCAGCAATGCAAAATAAAGAGATTAACATTGAGGCTAGCTTTTGGGAGGCTACAAACATTTTTCCAAAACTGCTAAGCAAGGCAGGTTTGAAATCAAGACAAAATAGTGAAATTTAAGGTAAAAGTAGGTTTTTATATTACTTTTTAACTTAAATAGTAGTTTTGAGTTGAGCTTTTGAAAAAAAAGCATGTAAATATATGCTTTAACATTAAAATTAAACTTAGGGGCTTCAAAAAAGAAACCAAAAGCAGGGGAACTGTAAGATAGATAAAGTAGAAAGTAATCCTTACTAACAGTATATATAAGTTCAATGAACTCCAAATGAGAGTTCTGTAAACACAAATTTTAAAGAAAAGCATTTAAAAAGCTTTTTTGATAAGAATGAGCAAGCAGGGGACCAATGGTCCCCTGACTTGTCTTAAGAGAGTGGGTTAGGAATTGAGTGATCCCATGATTCCTTGAACTCAATCTGATTGGATAGAGGGTAAATTTTGCTTGCCAGACCAGGGGGACTGGGAGTTACAAACTAATTTACAAGTCACCATTTGATTGGTTGGTGTTTTTTGAAGCTTTTTAAATTCATTTAAATTTTGGGATATTGATATGGCTTGTTTTGATTGGCTAGAAATGATGGTCTTTAACAGCAGTTGATACCAAGCCAGCAAATAACTCAAATTGACTAGTGTTTCTTCCCAAGGTGGAGCAACAAATGCAGGGAGTCTGAAGGGTATGCTAATGTTGAAACAGAATACTCAACCCACCAGCAAGGTTCCAATTAAGCAGGTTTGTGAACCGCAACCTGACTTCCAAGTGACTCAAAGCCAAACTAGGAAGTCAACTCAGATTTCTAAATCTACAACATGAACAAATGTTGATCCTTTACAGTGGATACCTCAATTTGGCACTAAATTATTATCAGGATCAAGCCTATACCTTCACCATCCAACTAAGTGATCACACAATCATGTTCCTGTTATCCATGATTCACAATGACTATACAATACTTATCTCAAAATATAGAATTTTATCTGGTTTCCAAATATTTTCCCCCTTGTAACTCTGCTAACACAGCACAGTTATGACATTGGTAACAGAAGTAGGTTTTCTATCCTACCTTATCCCTTGAAATTCTTCCTGTTGCCTGTACTTGCGGCAGTCAAAAAATCTACAATAGAATCATGCCTTCCTAATGGGCTGGACACTATACACACCTGGTGCCAAAATACCTGTTGGCACAGGGGTTCTTTCAAGAACCTGCCATTACTCCCCAAGCAGCTGATGAAAGCATGATGCCAGTCTACATAGCCCCAAAGCTTTCAAAGTACTGCCTTAGAACCATTTGCTGGAGCCAATGACAACAACTCCACAACATGTATTCAATCTGCTCAGAGTAAACTGGCACAAATGGAATGCCCACAACGCTTATGGATTGCATAAATCTCCATCTGAATTACACACAACACTGGCACCTGGCGCAACAAGTAGCACAAGGATCACATTGAGAAAAACTGGGACACTTTTAAGCAGGACTTCTTAGCAAGTTTTGTGCTAAAGGACACCGCAATCATGATCAACACCAAGTAAAGAATCTCACTCAAACAGGCAAAGTAAGGGAGCTCACCCAAGCATACAAGGAGCTTCAACTACTTAATTCCTCAGATATGGCCTTTGACACCCCAGCTACCTTCTCATGTACTACAACACACTCAAGTTGCACATAAATGAGACACATCAACCTGGATCAAGTGACCAACCTGCAGAGCCTTTACTGTGAGGCAGAGAAAGCAGAAAAAACATCCAACGCTCTGCACAAGGCACAGACTGGGAAAAGAGAGTAACCCAAGGACTCTCACTCAGCTGGACGTTCCAACTGCCCTCCACCTGGGAATAACAATAACAACAATAATTTAAGCCACAAACCCACTGGCTCAAATGGCCACAAAAATGGGAATAATGGTCAGATGAATTGTACCCACTTTTACTTCACTGCCACACAAGACAATTAGGACAAGGGAAAAGCCTGGGGAGAGCACTAAGCAAGACAAGCTCTCCCACAATGTTCCTAACTTGCCCAACTATGAGTACAACCCAAGGACGTAGATCAGTGTCTAATGATCAAGGTGCCCATAGAGGACCCAGTACTCTAGATCATTGCAAGGCATCCCAATAAACTGATGACCTACCCTTTTTTCTTTAGCAGTTACACCAGTTCAGCCCTCCTGGACTTGGGTGCAGATTGAACTCTTGTCAACAGCAACTTTGTAGACAAGTTCAGGCTAATCACTAATCCTTTACGGATTGAGAACATGGTTTTAGCTGATGAACATCACATTGCTATGACACAGGAGACTACCTCTTTCTTATTACACTGGATAATATACACTCCATCATTTAGGGACCCATCATTGACTTCCCTAAATTTAATTTTGTACTTGGACTAGACTGGTTGCAAAGGAACAATCCCCACATAGACTGGGCAACCTCAGTACTGATCATCAAACGTGAAGGCGTCAATTGCCAGATCTACCCCAACTCAGTGGACCAGCTCCTACACAATCACATCTATATGTACATCACAGAGACGCTAGACAAAAAGGAGAACCTCAAGGGAATCAACTGAGACTCCTGCCAGTACAAGATCATACACTTTAAGGACCACCAAGACACCACTATGCCTCAGGATTGTGAAATTGTAGCCCACCATCCAGAAATCTTCAAATAGGCTCTGCCTGGGTTACCACCAGAGAAACACATCCAAAACTCCATCCAACTAAAGAAGCTGTACCTAAGGCACGGCCCATCTACTGCCTGATCCCAAACAAAGACAACACCCTATGTACTTACCTCAAGGAAGCATTGGAGAAAGGACTAATCCACCCATCTCAATCTCCCTTTGGTGCTATTGTACTCTTTTTAGCCAAGAAAGATGGTAACCTACGCCTAGTCACAGACTACCAAGCCCTAAACAAAGTTACTATCAAGAACCAATCCCCACTATCACTCATTGACAACCTCTTTGATGCCTTTAGACAGTGCCACAGTCTTCTATAAGATTGATCTGACCACAGGCTATAACCAGATCTGTATTAAGGAAAAAGACATTCCCAAAACAGCCTTCTGCACTAAATACAGTTTGTACAAGTGTGTGGTACTCAACTTTGGTATGAAAAACGCCCCCATAAACCTTTGTGACCTTTATCAACAAGGTGTTTGCCTCCACATTGGCAAGCACGCCTTGTTATATCTGGACAACATTATTGTCTTTAGCCCCTCAGTATAACAACACCACAAGGATTTGGAGGCAGTCTTTGACACCCTGGTGCAACATAAGCTGCTAGCCAAGCCTTCTAATTGCCAGTTCTTCTGCAAACAGTTGCTCTTCCCAGGACACATAGTCTCAAAAGATGACACCAGACCTAACAGCCAGATAATTCAAGCCATCTGAAAGATGCCACCTCCAAAGGACAAGTCTGAACTCCATACATTCCTGGGAATGTTTGCCTATGTACGGCAATTCATCCCTGACTGTGGCGTCCTGACTGCACCTCTGTCCACCATAACAGGTGCCAAATCTAAGTTTGTATGGACCCACCAACACAAACTTTGCTTCAGACGTCTTAAGGAGAAGCTCACAACTGCACCCATCTTACAATATCCAAGAATGATGGGGAATACCAAATGAAGACAGACGCCTCTGACACATTCATCAGGGGAGTACTAAAAATTAAGAACAATGATGGTGACTTCCTGCCTGTGCCCTATGAGTCACATAAACTGACAGACAGCAAGTGTCAATACCCCATACATGACAAAGAGTTATTAGCAATCATACACTGCCTGGTCAAGCGGCGCTGCTATTGGAACAACAGGAATAATTCACTATATTGACCAACAACAAGTCTCTCATATACTTTAAAACACAGACAAACTTTTCCTGCCAACAAGCATGCTAGATGGAACTTCTAGAAAGATTAATATGATCATCCAGTAGAGACCTGGACGGGAACCCACCATGGCAGATGTGCTCTTGCGCTTATACGTTAGGGCCGCAAAGGGCAAGAATGGGCTTAACCCAGACTGGCCCCTCCTGGTACTCAGAACAAAGGAAAAGGCTTCCCCCTGGAACCACTGATATTGCAAAAGAAATGGTCATCAAAAATGAACACCTCTTTGCAGATATATACAGAACGTACACCACAAAATGACCAATGAAACCACCATCCCTTACATTCCTACACACCAACAAGACAACAACATTCTACACTATCACAGAGACTTAGGACAAACCAAGAGCTAAAATCTTTATGAATTTCTCAAGCACAAGGAATAGTTGCCAACTTTATATTGGGACGTCCAAGAAGTTTTCAACCAATGTTAAGTGTGTGAAAATATTTCCAAGAGCAACACTTTGCCTAAGTCTGTATTGTTAATTTGTTCCCAGCTGTCCTTCAAGGTATGGGCCCTGGACATTGAGGGGCCCATTCCTGGAAAGCACAACAACAAAAAATACATCATCACTGCCATAAGCTTCTCCACTTGCTGGCCAGTAGCACAGGCAGTGAAGACCCACACAGGCAACAACGTACAACAATTCATAGGCAAAGGAAACCATCAGCAAGTTTGGAAAGCCAAAACTAGGGATAACTGATGGGGGAAAGGGTTTGTACTCCAAGAACACCAATGTATACCTTACAAAGTAAAGTTTTAGCACACAGTAACAAAACCTTATTTAACTCAGGCCAAAGGCAAGTGGAGCAACTTAATGGTAGCTTAGTGCAGGCCCTAGCTAAGCTCACTGCTGGGAGACCTGAGGAATGGCATAAGCAGCTATTGACTGCACTTCTCATATGCTGCACTCTCATGAACAGATCCACCAGGAAAGGCCCCTTTGAGCTTGTCTACGGCACACAAACCAATATTATTCTGGCCCTCACAAGACCTAAGCTGGAAATGTCCAGTGAAGTTCTACCCCAATTGAACTCTCAAGTCATACAGGCTAATAGCAACCAACTAGAAAGAGAAGAAAAACGCCTATAGAATACTTTTGTCCTCATCCAAGACAGACATGAGGTTGCTGATAAAGTCTGGGTAATGAATACCAACAAGAGTAAATTACAACCAGAAAAAGTGGGCCCTGCCATCATCCTAAAGGTAAAAACAACACTTAACTTGTGTAAGAGATTTTAAAGCTTAAACAGGACAAAGTCCTCCACAATAAATTGACTCAGGACTTGCAAGGCAAGACAAAAGCAACAAGAGACTGTACTACCTGCCACCAAACAACAGCTAGTCCAGTATGGCGCCCGGGCTCCCAACAACCTGGCCCCAGAGGAGGCTGACCTTCAGTTGGGGGGTGTTGAAACAGCAGGCTCAACCTGCCAGCAAGATTCCAAGTAAGCAGGTTCTTGACCCGCAATCCAATTACCCAGTCACCTGAAGCCAAGATAGGAAGTCAACTTGGATTTCAAAATCTAACAACATGAATAAATGATGATCATTTACAGTGGATACCTCAATTTGCGCTTGAATCATTACAAGGATCAAGCCACCCCCTTCACCATCCAACTAAGTGATCACACAATCATGTTCCTGTTATCCATGATTCACATTGACTATATAATACTTATCTCACAATAAAAGAACATTATCTAGTTTCCAAATATTTTCCTTCTTTGTACCTCTGCTAAAACAGCACAGTTACAACAAAAATAATTGATTTGTCCCTAAAATTAAATCCAGAAAATCTTAAATAAGGTTTATAAGTGATTTAAATAGTGTTTTTCATGTTTTATGTCAATTTTAGTATGTTGACAGTCAAATATAAAATTTTTATGCTGACATAATAATAGATATTTTTGACTATGCTGATGACAAGAATGTCAAACTTTCTATTTTAAACTTAGTTTTTTCTATTAATTACTAATAAGATACTACTAAAAGCACTTTTTATATGTCCATAAACTATTTAATTACCAATAAAAATAACTCAAGTGGTTTTTTATTTAATTTTATTCATGTTTTAATTTTATTTTTACTTTAAGAACTTTACATAAGTTAAAGAAGACAATCTTTCATGAAGATATTAAAGAATCCATAGTCTCCTAAGAAAGTGTCAAAGCCTATGGAAAGTCCCAAAGTTCCTACCCCAACAAAAAAACCAGTCAAAGCACCCTCAAAGAAAAAGAAAAAGTAAGAGAAGACCTGTGATGGTCCACATGTTTGGTGGTTTGCAGGCGGGGCTAATGTTGGCCAAGTAAAAGTTTGGTTTTTGTTGTTGCAGGTAGAGGCCTAGTAGGGAATAATGGTTACTAGGGAAGGTAAGGCCTGGCTAGTAGGTAACAAAGGACTACTAGAGACAAATATTGTCCCCACCCAGCATGAGATATTTGATGCTGTGGGCTAGAGGTCCCCACCCAGCAGGAAACTGTGGCTGCTAGGGGTGAGGAATGGGATAGCTCAGCAGGGAACTTCAGCTGCTTTGGGTGGGGAGTGATCTAGCCTTGTGGGTAGTGTATGCTACTCAGGCTGTATGTTGTTGAGACCCTGGCAGGTAACACGGGCTGCTGGGGTAGGAAAGTGTGCCAGAATGGTAGATAACTTGGCTAACAGGGCTGTAAGTTTTGGACCCCTGGTGGGTAGTTGGGCTGCCAGGGAGGGGAAGAGCTCTGAGGGCTCTATGTACCCTGATATGCTTACAGGAAGTCTGTGAGCAAGCATCCTACCTACCAGACTGGTAGGGTTTCTTTGTTTATGTCCCTATGGGAGCTTTGGGGAGATCCCAAAGTGAGCATTGGAGGGCATAGATTTACTTATAGGTTTCACCAAGGGGGCTGCTTGGGGAAGCAGCTGCAGCACTTGGTGTGATCAGGCCTCTGGGAACTAAAGCTGATGACTATGTAACTGAAAGCCCAGACTTAATCACCTGGGTGATAAAAACAACATCATAGACTTTATTAATCTATGGTTGGATGGCCTAAGTGGATTGCCACTTGCAAGAACCCAGTCAAACGCCAGTTCAATGTAGACTCATGCCTGGGTCTACAGGTTCTGGTAACAGGGACTGAGATAAAAGTCTAGATGGTTCACAGTATCAGCAGAGAAGACTATTAAGAAGGATTGTATGATCACAGTGAAGACTAGTTGAGGGACTGTTAGTTCATATTGAAGTTTGGAACCAAAAAGGGTTCTTTGTGCAGGTAGAACCAAGGTGGTTCCTAGTGAGGATGAGCTTAAGGAGTAGCTGATCATGATGAAGGATTGGTGAAGGACTAGGAGATCATGATGCAGGAGTATTTGATTATTATGCATGATCAGTTGGAAGATCATGATGCTGGATGAGCTGAAGGACTAGAAGATCACAATGCAAGATTAGTTGATGGACTAGCTGATGGATAGAGAAAAACTAGCTGAAGAATTAGAAGATTATGGTGCAAGACTAGGTAAGAAACTGAAAGTTAGCTAAGAATGACTAGCATAAGTGAATACAGGAGCTAGGATGCTTGTTTTAGACTCTTGGAAGTGTAGATGTTTACAAGAAAGAAGCAGTAAAAGAATTAATTAATGCTGCTAAACAATATGATAAGAAGATAGAATTAATTATCATATAAATAATAGAAAGGAAAAGAAGAAACAAGTTGCCTGTTTACACTGTAGATTTATTGGAAGCTGATTGATTGTAATGGTGCCGGAATAATGGACTGGTTAACACTTTGGTGCACAAAGAGTTGTCAATTTGAGCGGTTTGAGTGATGGAAATTGATTTCCTAGTTGGGTCCCAGTGGAACTTCAGAAATGGCATTTTTTGCGCTCTGCAATCATTGGTTGAGTTCTGGAAGGTTTCCTGATGAATATGATTGGTTAGAAGCCAAAAAGTTAAACTATAAGCAAGAAAACAGTGAATGAAAACTTTAAGCTTTTAGGAAATTAAGTATGTAAGCTTAATTTATTTTAGGAAAAAGTGAGCGGCAATGGTTTAAGCTTTTGAATAAATTTATTCTGAAGGCAGAACCGTTGGGAAAAGTACACTATAAGAAGGAGGCTAGTTGGAAAGTTACAGGGTCTTTTACAGAGTCTTTTCTGGTTCTTCTGAGTTTCTGCTGAGAAGTTTTTGGAAGCCTTTTGATTGCCAGCAGGAGCTTGGTTGGACTGATACAAGTGGAATACCAAGGCAACTAGAGCTATACAGAGAGCTGGAGCTTGAGATAAGGAGCTGAATCCTAAGCGCAGCACAGGAGTCCAAGTTTAAGGAGAAGGAGTCCAAGTCTAAGGTGAAGAAGTCCAAGACTAAGGTGCAGGGGTGTTATGAATACTGCTATTCACCATGTGTCAATTTTGCCTTTGGTGGGCCATTTTGAAGACAAATCTCTTGCTTTTGCTTTTGCCTCTCAAAATGAGTTGAAGACTGAATCAGGTAATACAATTGTTTGGTTTCTTGATCCTGCGCAACTCACTTGACCCACTAATGCTGGTGGCAAGTGATCCTACTGTACTGGTAGTGTTTTGTGGTATTCCTAACCACTATATATTCCATTTCATATTCACCAATAAAAATTAAGTTCTATTCACATTTTTGTCTTTGTGTCTTCAGTACTTCCGCGCCTCTCTCTAGCCACAACTAGTAGAGATTATTCTTCCAGGGCCGCAAGGTAATTGCATAGCCCTCCCTGTCATCTAACCAAGACTTAGTACAAATCCAATCCTAATGTTAGTATTTCATGTTGTGTGTCTGTGCTGCGCCTCAGAACACAGCAAGAGGTATAAGAGCAAGTACAAGGAGTCCAAGATATTGCTTAAGGACTCCAAGTATTAGCAAATCTATATTGTTTCCTTGACCCCCGGGCAATATACCAGAAGGTTACTAAGGGGATCTTTCTTCTGAGAGTGAATAAAAGCCCATTCTGACCTCTATACATATTTCTGAGATATATTTTCCCTTACTAGAGAATAAAAACACCTTCCAGCCAGTCCCTGGCTATGACCCAGGACACACTTTTGGGACTGGTGGACTGGAACCCCACAAGCCCCTAGACCCTGAAAATGAAAAGCCCTCCCCTGACCTCTCCTCTTTTACAAACTAGTATGAATCAGAAGGAGATGAGATCCCACTAAACAAGAAAGGAAGAAAGAAGATACACAATAGTTCAGAACCCCAGCAAGCCAAGATGAGCCCAGCTCCAAGGAATCAAGACCATGCCAGTCTAGGAAGAGCAAGAATTAAACACCAGAGAATTTACCTCCACCAGCCTTTGAATCTGCACACCCATTCTCCTGCTCAATTATCAATAAAAAATATCCTGATGAACTCCTTTTTACTACCACCAAGTAGAAATTGGTTCATAAGATCCCTCCAAAGTTCACAACACATGTAATTTCAAAGGATAGTTTAGGCTCTCAAAGAAATTCCTTTGGTTTTCTGATCTAATGTCTTTCAAAGGAAGTTCAAGCATAGTCTGTGATAAGTATTTTTTCAATTGCAACAATCAGAAAAAATTAGGAAGAAGCAAGAATTATGTGTGTGAAGATAGAAGCTGAACTTCCTGGATCAATATAGAAGGATGCTATAAAATACTAGTGAAATAAAACATGAATTTATCCAATTAATCTCATTGAAGAGCTTATAAAGTGATACCTCTATCAAATGGTTCCAGTCTCAAAATATATTAAGGCTTCTGATCTGGTCCTTAAGGCTACACAACACCTAAGTAACACAGGCCTGAAGCTCATCCCTGATTGCAACCAGTTAATGAAGTACATATGTGACAAACACCTTGATTTATTCCTCCATAAGAAATCTGCCATGGTCCAAGGAGAGTTATTCTTGACAGAGGAGTTGAAGATGTTCAATGGTGATAAGGTATTCCTTTTACATGATGATGGGCCTACATCAGAGGCAAGAATTATATTCTATGCTACACAACAGAACCAGGAGCAATTAAGAGATTCAGAGACCTGGTTATGTGACAGTACCTTTGAATTATGACCCTGCCTTTTTTACCAACTTTGGGTTATACATTCCCACATTGAAGACAATTCACTCCCATTTGCCTATTTTCTGCTTTTGGGAGAAACATAAGAAATCTACACAACATTCTTAAAATCCTTCAGGAGGGCATCAAGGCCCTACCCAGTAATAAAAAGAGCCCCCTGGCCATAACGCTAGAGCCAATCCAGATGATAATGAAAAGTATGAAGCCACCCTTGCTGCAGAACAAGAAGCTCATGACAGAGCACTTGGCTCCTCAGCTATAATAATGGACTATGAAACTGCTCATTATAGAACTTTTGTAAATACCTTTGATGGAGAGGTCTAGGGGTGTTTTCCATCTTTGATAGGCTGCTAATAGGCAGCTAAAAGGTCAATCTGAGCTTGGAAAGCTCCACTGTCTAGATACCTTAGGAAGGTGCAAGTTTTTAATCCAGCTATTTGTAGTACTAGCATTCATAAAAACAGAGCATATATGACAAGCCTTTGAACTCCTAGACCAGGATCTTTATTTCATTAAGCATAATGGTACCTTCTAACCTTTCTAGAATATTACAAGCCACTTTGGATAGGACGTAAGGTCACTAAGCCCAGAGCCAAAGCCAATTGGAACTGCTACCAGGCAGTTCTTAAGAACAAGATGAAAACTACTTCATCTTTGGAGGGCTGGTATAAACATATCAAGTCCTCCTTTGGAATTAAGCCCAGAAATAACACCTTCTATGAGCACCTCAAAGTCCAACAAGGAAAGACTGTTGCATCCATCAGAAATATTGAGAACTACCCATCCAAGATGAAAATAACTGCCAAAGGGAAGTAATACAAATAGGAGATCCAGGAAATTGTCAATGTCAGGGATCCAGCCTGCAGGGGGCTCTTAGGAACTTGCGGGCTGTCTGCCTGCAGGCCCAGCAGGAAGGGCCCACCACAAGATTGGTGCTAACTTTACAATATAAGATAACAATTTGTCCAGGAGGGCCCAAGGTCCGCTTGCAGGTATCATCAAATCAATTAAGCTGGTGATAGTGATATACATCACTCCAAATATATGGGTGGAAGTGGATTCATTGGCCGCAACAGATTCTTGCAGGCAGCTGGGCTGCGGGGTGAGAGGTTGTGTCATTGGAACCAAATACGCAGGCAGGTAGTTGTACTTGTTGCAGAATAGAAGAGGTGGTATGGTGATTTTGGTGCTTTCTCTATAGAGGTCTCCATCTCTCTAGTTCTAGCCTCTGGGTTTTAGATTAGGATTTCCTCTAGGGTGAACTCCAAATATGCCAGGTTGGTGGGTATTCAGTGAAATGTACCAGGACAAAGGGAGCTCCTGGTGGACAATAGAGTTTGGGCAGCTGGTCTGTGGTTTCTTGGGTTGGGTATACAGAAGGTGCAGAGCTGCAGGAGGTGGACTGTAAATGGAATAGAACTAAAACCAAAAATTGAATAGCTTGGTGTACCAAAGGTTCATGTCACTTTATTGCAAGAATGGTGATTGGCATCTTCCTGGCAGTCCAGGGTATAAGTATGCCCATCTGCCATGGGTAAATTTTTACAAATTTTTTTGGGCCTGGTGCTACCATCTATCAGGTTTTTCCAGTCTTTGGTGGCATATTTTGCAGGATTTAATTCATTGGCTGGTTTGAACTGAGAATACTCAAATTTCCTTGTCAGGTTGTGGGGTTGGTCATCTCTGGGTGGCCCAAGTTCTACGGGAAGTTTCTTTTTTCCCCCTTCTGTGGAGGCCCGGGTTATTCCAGGATCTTTGGCTTGGACTGCCCTCTCATTAGTTGGGTTAACAGGAACTCTTGACGTGGGGAATCTTTATGAAGGTAATTTTAGTTCATCAAGCCTTAGAAGATTCCCCAAAGTTGAATCACACTCTGGTTTGAGTCCAGAAATCTGCGGGCTGCCAGCCCGCAGGGTTCAAATCCTGTAGTTGAGGTTTTCCTATAAGCATGGTCAACAGGAGTTTGTCACTTGTGACAGTCAAGGCCAAATATAGGCTTTTGGAGCTTGGGGAATATACCAACAAGATTACCACTCTTCTTAATGACAACCAGGTGATCACAGTCTAGTTTTTAATTAAACTTATTGATTATTCTCAAATTTTGTATATAGTTCTAATTTTTCAGTATAATATTTTCTTAAAAGGTTGTAGTATAAATAATTTATAAATACTTCATAATTTTTTTAAAAAAAAATGTGAATTTTGTATTAACAGTTTGATTCCTTAGGCTGTATTATATGGCATATGGTGGTATTTTACTATTAAAGTAAGTCTTTTTTAGTTTTCAATATAGAAAAAAAATAAATGTACCATTTTTGATTATTATATTTTTAATAATATGTGATTTTTAGGTAGTAATTTTTACATATTGGTTTTTTTTATTCTTTATAAGTGGGAAAGTATTTTGTAGTAAAGATAGCTAATTTCATAGAAAAAATAATAAAGGTGCATTTTTATTACCTCTTTGGTAATTATATACTATTTTTCATAGTTATTTAGAAAATATTTGTATTTATATTACCCATAAAAATATTTTGAAATTTATTTTTTTAAATGAAATTTTTGGGAACAGTTTTCTACTTATTAAAAAGTGTCAACATTTAGTAGTCTGCATGTGTAAAACTTAAATTTGACTTTTAAATGCTGTCAACATTAGAGTATTTTTAATTATGACTATAAGAGTACAGTAATTTAACTTGCAGAATGAGTTAATTCTGGAGGTTGTCTTCAAGCTACATGGCTGTGCAAGATCAAGGCTGGGGAAAAGGACTCAGAGATGTTTAAGCAATTGAAAAATAAAAAAGAACAAAATTGATACAATATAGCCAACAGCCTGCAATTAAGAATTGAAGAGAAGCCATCCCTGTTAAGGAGGTAACTGGAGAGAAAACTAAGGAAGGTAAAAATAAATAAATATACAAAATCAAATAATAACATTTTTTAATTAGATGAATATAAAGATGTTGCAACTGAACCAATGAGGATTCAGTATTTGGAATTGGGGAAGACAACAGTCCAATGGAAATGACAGAATAATAAGAATAAGGTATTGTTTATTGTGGAATATTGTGATTAATATACTAATGGGGAAAGCCACAAGTCCAAAAGGGGGTGGCATGGTGGGAAGTTCCATGTAAGGTTTGGAGCCAAGGAATAACTTGTGCGGTAATCAGCAAGTCAAATTGGCAACACTCCTAATTAGGATGAAGTATCTGCCATTCAATATTGCCATAAGATTAATACATAACGTTAGATACATCAAGGGGCGGCTCATTGAGCGCCCCTGTGTATTGTAAGATACATTAGCAAGTAAGTCTGGAAGCTTGGTTGCAACAACAACATAGTGCACCAATTTTTTATAACTGTATGCAACAAAGACTTTCTACAGTAACTATGTTTTACACTTGGGCGTCAGCTAGTTCTAACACAAGCAGTTGTTCTAGAGAAGTTTGAAAAATTGAGTAAAACTTTCCAAAAAATAAAAATAAACTTGCTCAACTCCAAACAACACAAAATTACACCAAATTACAGGTTGCAGTTATGTCTGTGGCTCTAAAGATCCACCTTGACTCCTTTGTTCCTCCCCCCACTTTTCAAAAAATCTATTATCCTCCTTTTCTGGGACTTCATTAGATTCATATAATATCAAAATATAACCAAAATGTAGACAGGACAAAAGAATCCAGTTCTGTTTCCCAGAAATATTATCATATCACACCTATAGATAGTTTTAAAACAAAAATAACTCATCTTACTACTAGTTCATCTTTTGTTGTTCCCCAGGAAGTGGGCACCTTAAGAGGCTTTGGGGCTTTCTGATGCGCTGATGTGACAAAAATACCACTTAATATGAAAATATCTTCATAATCACACCATAAAAAATAAGTACCCTATATAATAAATTCTGTGATTTATTGGCCCTATTTGAGGGGCAGGGACTTAACTTAAATTGTTACCTAGGACTTGTTATCTTGACGGGCTTCAAATCAGATACATTCAACTCTCTTGATATTATTGTTGAACTAGATAAAGCGCACTAGCATCTAGGATGAAATAAGATTTCTCCTAGATACAATTCAATTAATTATGTTATATAGAATGCAGTTATTCTTTCAGCATTTTATGGGATAACTACCCCTCAAAAGATTCACTGTTAATTGTATCACATTGTTGCCATATTTAAACTGCTGAAATTTATTTGGGCAGGGAGCCATGCCAATCCACACCCTAGCCATAGAAATCTCCAGTAAACTCCAAAAGCAAGTCCTGAAGTTCCATCAATCCACCCTTCAATAAATCCCACATTATCTTAAACAATATTTTTTGTATTTTCTCATTAAAATCTTTATTTTTTAGTTGCTTAATTTAAATATCATATATTTCTTAAGCTCTTTAATTCTTCATTAAAATATTATTTTAAATTTCTTTTTTATTATATGATGTTAATTTCAGTATTATAAATATGTTAAAATATAAACTCACTAATAAATAAAGATAAATGATAAAGGACAAATATTTGAATGTATTGTCTGTTTAGCAAGAAAATCAGGTAAAAGCATATAATAATGGGTATAGAGCTTTTTAATCTTCTCAGCCAGAAGGGTATGGATCCTAACCTACAGCAAATCCAACAATGCCTCAGGCCCAGTTGGGGTGCCTTGATTGACAACTTGCTCAGGCCACCCAAAGGCCTCCTTGATTGGGTTCAGGGCTAGGGAGTACATGGGAAGAAAAAGTAGGCTCATAGGTGCTGTGGCCAATCACTTTGAACCAATTTCTACACCTGTCTTAATCATTTAGATTCATTGAGAATACTAGCCACCTTGTGGAGCCCAACATTATCTAGCACAATATTATTGTTGAACCCCGAGCTAGTGATTCTTAGGTGACCCTGAACCAATTGGAGAAATTTAAGGAAGGTATGACTATTGGGTGAGACCTTGATTATTTGATAATAGTTCAATACCAAGGGGACCAAGAAGGGCTACCATCAAGAAAGCAAAAGAAAAGGCTGCCAACCATTGGGATACACTATCCTTGGAATCTTTGGGCACATAGCCATATTTATTTCCCATATACAATGTAAAGGGAGATTTTTCAATGTAGTAGAACTTGACTGTCTGCTTCTCCTTTTGTGCAGTGAACCTCTTGGTGTATTTCTGACAGCTCTCAATGTTCAATGGGCTATTCCAGCTGTATGTAGAAACCCCAAGTTTTTTCCATGAGAATTTTAAACTCTTAACTGTGCAATAGCAAGTTAAGATTGAGGCCTCAATTCCAAAAACAGTCTAACCATTGACTGTATATTTTCCAGACCAAGATATAAATTCCTGTTGATCCACTGAAGGATGGCTATTTGTGCTCCTTAACCAAAAGTACTGGTGTGTGCTGGGATTTCTCTGAAAAGAGAGCAGTACCTGTTTTAAAGAACATACCACAGAGTCAACGGGCAGATTTTTCAATTTACTAATGGTTGCTGTGGCCCTCCTTTAGCCACAAGTACCTGTGGTAAGTTTGATGAGGATTTTGCACTTGGAGTCTAGGATCAGCTTATGTTTGATTTTTTTGGAAACAGATAATAACCTGTCTGGTTGTGCTAAGACACTTGGCATAAGAACTTGGCTGTAGAGCATAGTGACTTTTTTGAGTTCCTGCTGCCCCTTCAAAGTCTGATAGTAATGTGAATCCCTGTTGTTGTCTTTCTCATTACTATCACTCACATAAGGCTTTTATATGGTATCCAGAACAGTTATTACACTCTCTATAAGACTGGAAAAAATATCATATAGGTGATAAAAAGGGCTGTACACTAAGAACAATCTCTCAGTAGTAGTGCTGTTCATGGTTCTAGTGATTGTGTGCTTTGGTGGCCTTCTTGAATAGCTGTGGGACTCTCAGGTTAATACTACATATTCTGCTAGTTGGGGTGCCCTTGGATTGTTGCAAATCTAAGTGGCTTGGGTTTCACTCCTTGACTTAGAGCTACTCCCACCTTCTACTTCCTGGACTACAGCAACAATGTTCTTTGACCCATGAGGACATCCCAGCTGTGGCGTAATCCTTTGGCTCCTTGACACTGTTGTTGCAATGCTTCCATTCAGTATAAAATAAAGATAAAATTAAATTTAAATCACTTTAAATAATGTTTTTTGAAGTGATTATTTTAATTAGCCACATATAATAGATAAAAGCTTTTAACCCCTATCATCTATTCCACATCAGATTTTTAATCTCTATATTTACTATGTTTGGCTGTGAATGTGCACTTTTAGCTACATGTATTGATATATTCGATTTATTTGGTAACTTTCACCCAAAAAAGATTCTCATAATATTTATTTCCGCATTCATATATAGCTTATATATCTTAATTTATATGTAATATTAAAAGTCTTATTGATTTATTGATTTCTTTTGGTATTTGATGTTTTTGTTGTCTCTCTAACGTTGCTAAGGGAGTTGTTAGAACAAGCCTTTTCATTTTAGTGACTGAGTTCATTTTGCTCTCAAAAACCATAGTAATAGTGTTAGCTTTGTTTTGTAACTCAAATCAATTTTTTCTGGTGATTAGATAGTGTTTGTTGAACCATAATTAATTCATTATCAGTTTACATCATCACTGTGTGTCTGGACATTGTGCCAAGTAGCGCATGGTTTCTGTGGAATTTGCGCCTATTTCTATCAAAAAAGTTGAAGCTTGTTATGTAATCACCATTTTGTTGATCTCAACAGGTTATAAAACTACTATAGCTCGATGTTGAAGCTGCAAAATGCACAAGCTAGACATAACTTGATGGAATTATTACCAACAAGAAAAAATATATAGCCTGCATATAATTTGCTTGTTTATTATCGGGGTAAAATAAGATCTAAACTTCCAAGTTCTTTTCCACCTTGAGGCCCAAGCCACGGATTTACGTCAGCGATAACTAATTCCTGGGATGTGAAATCCAAACAGTTAAAGCTCCCTGAAAGTCATGTAAAAGTAGCTCTAATCAACGGCTAACAGATAATTGGTTGATGCTAAGAGCTAAGAATAAGGGGTGAAGAATATCTTAACAAGACTTTATTCCTGCTTGATAATGAATCAGTTTCCTTTTATAGTACCTCAGGATGGTTATTTTATATAGCACTGAAGGCAAAGAAGTTGTTCTGGGTTTTATTTAGAATATTATGGAACAGTTTGAACAAACTATTTTCACGGGAGTTTGCAGATCTACTATGAATTTAACCATTGCCTATAAAGCCAAGCGTGATTTTAGTTTAGTCTTAAAATCAAGCCTTTAACCTTTGCTGTAGTAAATATTTAGTCCATGTTTTGGCTACTCCTTCTTGCTTCCGCTGCCAGTAGTCTGGTTGAACTTGACAAAGCAACAGCGCACTGCAATGGGATTGACTTAAGAGGCTTAACAATCAAGGAAGTACACCTTCACTACTTGACGGGTAGACTGACGGTAAAGAATGTGACAGAGTGCTACTTAAACAGAATTCATGCCTTGAATCCATCCTTGAATGCGGTTATTTCAACAAACCCAGATGCCAAATCAGATGCAATCAAATTGGATTTAAAAATGAAAAGAGGCGAATGGGGTTCCTTGCATGGAATCCCAATCCTTGTCAAAGACAACATTGCTGTTGATGGAATGCAAACAACAGCAGGCACACTTTTCCTTAGGGATATCTTTCCAAAGCAAGAAGCAATTGCAGTGAAGAGACTTCGCAAGCATGGGGCCATCATTCTTGGAAAAACCAACCTATCAGAGCTATCAGGGTAATGATATAAACTAAATGCTAACAACTAGGCTGCTTTTTCCTGATACTAGAGATGGGTTTAGTTTTGCTGGTGGCCAGACAAAGAATCCATACAACTTGACAAGTGATATTTTTGGTTCAAGTTCAGGCTCAGCTGCAGCAGTGGCAGCCAATCTGGCCATGGCTGCTCTGGGAACGGAGACAGAGGGATCTTTAATAGCACCGTCTTCTGTCACTTCCCTCTTCTGTTTCAAGCCAACTTATAACCTCACTCTCTCCCATGGTACAGTACCGTTGGCTAAAACATTGGATACTGTAAGTAAATACAACAACTATTAATCTTTAGATCGGAGTTATTGCTCGCACAGCTTCAGATACTGCCATCCTTGCCCGGGCCTTAACTTCGAATCCATCGCTTGGAAATCAAAATATAGGGTTAAGAGTAAGAAATTAAATGATTTGATTTAATGTGCAGGGAATTCGAGTTGGCGTCCTTGAAGACTACTTCAATGATCCCATTGTCCAGCCACACATCAATTCAATCCATCTCAGCCTTACCCATCTGGAAAGCATGGGATTTACCCTTGTACGGAATATATCTTTTCAAACCCAAGCTGATTACAGATATCCAAGTAAGGCTTTAGTAACCTTCTAATTATCAAGTCATTATGGGTATGCTCTGTGAATTTGGACAGCAGATGGATGTGTATTTAAAGGATGGCATTTACCGCCAGTGCTCAGCCAATCCCAAGATCCAGAATATGACATCAATAATGCAGTGGTATAAAAACTATCCAGCATCCAAAAACTATACTCTAGCTGCCTTGAATGCCTCCATGTCGGACAGTTGTAAAAGCGAGCCTGCATTCTCTCTGTCGAAGCACCGGCACAATATGCAATCCAGTCTCACCCAATTCTTCACTCGCCACAACTTACAGGCTATCCTTGTACCAAGCCACCCCGAAGTATCAGCCTTCACCCCTGCCAATATTGCTGGCTACCCCACCATCAACCTTCCAATCGGTTTCAACAGCGATGGATCATCAGCTGGCCTCACCCTGTACGGCCCCTCCAACTCCAACTCCCTCCTGCTGAAGTTAGCCCAAGCGTTTGATTCTCAAACCTACCGCCCTAAATTCCTGGTCTGACAAGTTGATCCAACCATCCCGTGAACAGTTTTTAATAAAAACGTATTCTTTTAAAATACAACCTATCTCACAACATAAACTACAGATTATATTAGGCTACATCTACAAAATCTATTCATAACCACTATCATTGTCCAGGATGCTGTTATTTTATCACCTCATTTCCAACCATACCTCTAATGTTATTCAATAATTGTCAGATTTCTGCGCTCTTTGCCTTAAAAAATGCTTATCAATAAAACCAAGGGGTTGACTTAATTATAGCTGCACATGTACCTGATCTATCTCATCAGCCCTACACTTTCTAAACATTTTAAATTAAGGCTATGGATCAATTAAAAACAAGCAATTTTATAAAAAAAAAGTTTAAAATACCCTTATTTCCATACAATCAAGAAAAGCTGACAATTTTAGGAAACTATACACCCACTGTTAAAAATATACAATCATAAATAAAAACAGTTTAAATGTATAAGAACTCAGGATGTAACAACAATACTTATTGTCAAAACTTCAGGGTTGACCCCCATATAAGCTCCACAGAAAATACCCCTTGTCCTTGAATTGATATCCTGGCACACACAGCCAAAAGTGGAAGCTAACTCAAATTTCCAAACAAAGACTCATACACCGCCAGTAAACCAAATCCAGAATAAACTAATGCTAGTGTCTAACTCACTACCAGGATTGAGCCACCCTACCTATCCATACAATTGATTAGTGGGTATCCTTTTCCTGTTAAAGTAATTGGCAACAGTGCTCCTGTTGGCATGACCCCTGTTGACCAGAAAAGTTAATTCCAACTAGGAACTTGCTAGTGGTATGTGCTTAATTCCCAATTTATTTTAGCTCTCAGAGGTACAAACCTAGAAGCTCAACAAAATTGTGTCCATTTTGACACAATTCAATCCTAAGCATAAATTAAAACTTCAATTTAACACAAATTCTCCTTTACTTCCACCAATAAAATTTAATTTTTCAAAGTCAAATGCACAATGTAAAAGCATTGACAAGGACACTTTTTAGGCATATCCTTGATTTTATAATGAAACTGATACACTTAAAATATAAATATAATTTAAATTACTGTCAGGTCCCAGAATACCCTGGACAATCAGCTAGCCTTCCTAGAGACAAAGCAACTCACAGCATGAAAACCCTTACCAATTGTCTCCCAGAGCAAGAAAACCCCCATTTTGATTAACAAATGGCCCAGGATTTGAGAGAGACATGAGCCTTAAATCCCTGGCTTTGATTCTATTAACAAATTTGGGCCTCTTGATTATCAGGAAATGGTACATTGGGAGTGTGATTGTTTGATTGCGCAATTGGGAACTTGATTACTTGTGGGCTCTATAAATAGATGTGGTACCTTGGCATACTACAGTTCAAGAAAGATTCATGTTAAACTAACCAATGACCATCCACCTCCAGGCCCAAGTATGCAAATTCTGATCAAAATTGTAAGTTTAACTGAAATGATGCCATCAGTTCCCTGGTGGCACAAAAGGCCACAAAATTACAAGTAAGTATAAGTAGTGAGGAGGAGAAGCCCTCCTCACTGTTGATATCTTAAAATAAACGAGTTTATGCCCAGAAATCATTATCTTCTTGCAGGAATTATATATTTTTGCTCAAACTTAATTACTCTGTTTGCATCTATTTGTGAATCCACTACACTCTATAAACATACCTATTCATTCCCACCTGTTTCAGCTCCCATCCCTTTAGTCAAACTGTCTAGAGCTCTAGATTTGGAGTTTTACCATCCCCATCACCTGGATCTCTCTTCAGGCCACCCAAGAGTGACCATTTTGCCCTCCATGAAGGAGATTCCTCCTACTTTACCCCTGCCAAACCTACCTCTTGCCCAGGATTTCAGCAAGTTAGGTTTCATATACATTACAGCATTGGGGCTGGCCAATCAGGTCATGCCCCAAAATGGAAGTTGGTGTCCTCTAGCTACAGCTGTGAATTACCTAGTCAGAATAGCACCAATTGTGTACATGGTCTTCCAGGCTCTTATTGCCTCTCCTTTGGGAGTCCAGCCAGACTCAGGTATGGGCCATGACAATTACTTATAAATTTATCTGTGGAACTTAATTTGACCTCAATATCATAAATGGATTTGTGACTAAAAGTGATTCCATAATTTAAGCCCAATTTACTATGTAATGTTGGAAATGCAGGGTTGACCCTTGGTAAGGATTTTCAAAAAAGACCTCTTGACTTAAATATCCTGGCACACACATCCAAAAGCAGAAGTCAGCTCAATTTATCAAACAAGGAAAAACAAACTATTGATACTCAAATACATAGAATACTTAATATAGCACCTGACTCATTGGTAGGATCAAGCCACCCTCTACACATCTAAGCCATTGATCAGCAGTTCTTTGGTTTCTCCTAATGGAATCACCTATACTATATAATCTATCATATCATAATAAAAATATTATCTAGTTTCCAATAAATTTTCCCCTTTTAATTCTGTTAAATAGCACAGTTACAGCATTAAGGCCCTAGGAATGATAATTATCACAATCTCTTTTCAAGACAAAACTAGGGAAATGGCGTCATAGTACAAAAAAACAATAAGTAAAGTGTGAGAGGGATGAGCTAAACCAACTAAGCTTGGCTCCCATCCCAGCGGGAGATCTCATCAAGATTGGCAACAGCGCCCATGCTGACACTTTGTTGACATGGTCACTGTCAACTCAAAAGTGAAATCTCTTGTGTTTTTTGCTAGTTGCGCTAGCTTAATTCCCATTTTTAAAAGCGTTCAGGGGTGAGAACCCAGAAAACATGGCAAAATTGTGGCCCTTTTGGCACAATTTAATATCAACCTTAATAAAAACTTGATTTAATCAAAGTTTTCCTTTACGTTTACTAATAAAATTAGTTTACTTTTTTATTTGTTTTCACAACGTAAAAGTGTCAATGTTGACACTTTTTAAGCCAAACTTATTTTTAATACTAAACTGAAACATCTACAATAAAGAAATTAAGTGCACATTTAAAAATATTTTTTATTACATTGATATATAGAAAAGGGCATTGCACATAAAGCTGATTCTTGGAATGTTCATCTTATAAATATATCTGTTGCACTTATTCTGTCTTTAATATATTAAGTGGATTTGTGGCTAATGACAATCTAATAATTTAAGCGTGAGTTACTATGTAAGTTACTATAGAATTTATTGTTAAAAATAATTTGACACTCAGAAATGCTTTTTATTTGCTTATGTCATCTGCTGGGGTGGAGTTAAGCAAATTAGAGTGGCACAATTAAGCTTAAATTAATATGCTACCTCCTATTAAGAATGTCGTAAGTGGTGCTATCAACACTTTACCATTTTCATATCTAAAAGCTCTTTTTGCAACTTCAAGTATACCCCATTATAAAACATCATATTCCCACCCCCAAAATAATATTTTCAATAAGAAAAAAAAACTTTTAAATTTTTTTAGCTTATTTATATATATTTTTTTAAAATTTTATTATGTGAACAAAAAAGCACAGAAAACGGTTAATAATCGCTAGCCTGCTTAAATTTAATTAAGTGTACTATGTTTTTTTAATAGTAAATTTTCAAAAAAAATGTTGACAGTGTCAATATTGTCAATAATAATGTCTATAATTTTTCTAATCAACAGTGAAAATTCAGCTTTTTTTACTAATTGTCACTCATAAGGTCAACACTTTTCATTTCTCACATATAAAACTTTATGTTTTACATAATAAAATTACCTGATTTTTTAATATGTTGTATTTTTGACTTTTCCTTTCATGTCTTTTAATTTTTAAAATAAAATCTATATAAACATATTACTTTTACATAAATCTCTTAACTTTTAACTTGTTATTTATAACTTCAATACTATAGAAACTCTACAAGTATTTTTTAACTTTTACATGCCAATAAAACCATCTAAGATTTACTTTTTATATATTTTACTTTTTAAGTTGTTTTGTTTGTTTTTTAAATACATTGCTTTATTTTAAGCCCTTTTACTTATTATTTTAGGACAAAAACCTCAAAGCAGCCCAAAGGAACCAAGCATCCCTCTAAGCCCACCAAAGACACTAAGAAGAAGCCTGTCTCATCAAAGAAGGCCACTCCCAAGCCCTCCCCAAAGCCCTTGCCTGAGCCCTCTCCCAAGAAGAGCCCTGCTCACTCCACTGGGGGAGAGGAAACTTATGGTTCAGTTACTGACCACAGTTTCTACAACTTGGCTTCAGACAAGGAGCCAATCAAGAAGCAGCGCCAGGCCAAAAAGACCCACCCAAGGATAAGTCTCCCACTGTCAGGAACCCACTTAAAAGAAAAAAAGTCCCCAATCATGTGAGCCAAAGCCCTAAATTAAGCCCTGTAATAACCAAACCAATAGGCACTGTAACCATAGCAAGGTGGCCAAAGTGGCCCAAGTAGGCAAACCTACCCATCATAAAACTAAACATTCCCAACAGGTAATATCCTACTAAGTACGTCAGAAGGTAGAAGGATGTGTTAGGTCTAACCAAGAAAGGTTCAGCAGGTGGAGATAGAACTGTGGACCAGCTATACTGGAACTTTCTTCCCCAGTGACCTGAGGGATATTTCAACCAACCATTTTACAGGGACTCCTTCTGGTGGGAGTCATCAGGAGAAGAATTGTGCCAATTTGTGGTGGGAGTTGGTTTTTCAAGGGCCAATACCACAAAAAGGAAGGAAACTAGAAACCAGAACAGGAATTTACTTCCTTTCATGGTTCTAAAAAAGGGGTGTAAGAAATAGGTGTAGTCAAGCTTGGAATAGGAATAAATCTTTATTGTTGGAACAAAGAAAAAGATAATATTGGGCTAGAATAAATACTGTTTGGGGATAAAATATGAGGAGAAATTCATTTGGGGCTAAGGGAGGGTTTAAAATCAAGTTTCTTAAGGCAAAAGCCTTTTAAAAGGAAATATAACAGAATTTCCTTAGCCTGATTTGTTAATAGGATCTAGAGCCAGGCACAGTACTAATGATAGAGGCTGAAAATATATGGAAGGGAGACAAGCAGGTGGGGGAGGGAGTTGTACATGATGGTTATTAAAAAGAGTGTCAAGAGCTGCTGAAGTGGTTGTGTTGCTTCTATGCAAAAACTGCTCTGAAAGCAGCCAATCAGAGTCCCAATGGTTGCTGACGTATAAGAGATTTTTATTAACCTTTGTTATTTTAGAATCAAGTTTGAAAGCAAAATTTGAGTGAATTGGGTTGTTATAAATAGGTAAATTAACTTTAAAACCCTTGCTAACATCAATCTTAATGGTTGTAAGGTTGTCCAGAGTTCGAATCTTGTTCCCAACCTTGGTGTTGTTAATTTATGCCTATTTGTGCTCTTGTTGTGAAGCCAGTAATCTCACTGTGGGGTTCCTGGTCATCAGTCCCCAAAGTGTGTCCTGGGTTGTAGCTAGGGACCGGCTTGGAGGAGTCATCATCATCCAACAGTGGTGAAGGGTTGGTAAGGAGTTTATATTTGGCTTGCATAAGGGCAAACTCCTCTAGTATCTTCCCAATTACTAAGCAAGCATCTCCACTATACACTTGTACTTCAGCAGGCGCCAGCCTTTCTGTAGTCTGATACCAATCCTGTAATAGTCTTGCAAACTCTCCCCCCAATGAACTCTCTTCCTCTATTTGTCATTTCCAAATGCTTTGTCACCTTCTCCCACTCCTCCTGGGCAGATTTACTAGAGGCAAACTTCCTTCACCCTAGGTAATAGGATTTCTCATCCCCTGGGCTAGGATAGAAAATATGGGGTAATTGACTCATGGGACTTATACTCTCTCTTTACATGGGAAATTTGAATAGGGGTTGTAATAGGCTCTTTATTCACAGTCAGAAGGAAGATCCCCATAGAAACCTTCTGATATATGGCCTTAGGATATGGGATAATAAAGGGGTTGTGCCAATACTTGAAGTCCTCCAACAATCTCTTGGACTCCTTGCACTTGGTCTTCAGCTCCTGCTCCTTGGTCCTGGGCTCCTGTGCTTTGGTCTTGGGCTCCTGCAGCTTAGTTGTGGGCTCCTGTGTTCTAATCTTAGGCTCCTGCAATCTGTACCAGCTCTGGCTTCCTATCCTTGGTCTTCTGTTCCTTCTGTAGCTTCTGTGGCCTTTGTAATCCACTTGATCCAGTCCCTGAAGAGTCTCAGATAGCTCTCCCTTTTTATAGCCCCTTGTTTCAGACCAAAAACCTCTCTTATAACTCTGGTTCTTCAAAGCTTAAACTATCCTGTTTTTCTTCTTATATAATATATTAAACCTTTAAACTTACTTCAGCCAATGAAAGCCCTGAATTTTCTGCTTCTGCTCCTGATTTTTTAGGCTCTAACTCTCAAGTTAAAGCCCTTAAAACACTGATCAAATAAAATTTGGCTTGCAGCCAATTAAACATCTCAATTCAACGGTTTTGCCAAAAAGGTTTCAACAGATGACCTGTCCTTGACCCTGGTTTGAACTCGAGGCTGTCTTGCTCCAGGTAAACAACTGCTCTACGTTTTGAACGGTTTTGCCGTGATTCCCATCACGTTTCCCTGGCAAATCTCAAGCGCTTCCACATATGTTTTACTTAGGCAAATTTTGATCCTTCAATTTTCCAACGTTTCCCAGTGTTTCTCCGCGTTTCCTTCAATGTTTCACAACTTTGAACCTGCCTGCTATTTGTCTGTTTGTCTCTCCTAGTTGTTCTCAGCGAAATTTGCTCTTTCACCCTCATAGTTTCTCTGTTCTCCTTCCAGCTTCTTTCTGGCCCATTTCCTCTCCAATCCTTCCTCTAAAAATCACATATAGTTCTAACAAACTATAGGTTATTTTTCCTTCTCTTTCTTTTTTTATATGATTTTTAATCCTTCTTTAATCATAATCAGACAATATCTAATTATTATTTAACTGCTTCTTTTGTTTTAAGTTTCCTCTTAAAAGTCACTAAACCAGCTCCTCCAGTCTCTGCATTCAGCCCAGCTAGCTCATCCTCTCAGTTCTTCAGTTCTTCAGCACCAACTTATGGTCCTTTGGCCATCCTGAATTATGATCAGCTAGTCCTGCATAATAATCTTCTTGTCCTTCAGCTTATCCTTAACCAGTTCCTCACCAAATCCTTACTAGGAACCTCCTCTGTTCCCTCTACACACTGAACCATACTGGTTCATTCCATTCAATGTGAATTAAAAGTCCATTAACTAGCCTTCACTGTGACCAAACATTCCCTCTTGCTAGTTTTCTCTGTTAATTTTGTGAACCACCTTGGTTCTTTATCTTAGCCCCCATTACCAGAACTTGTAGACCCAGACATGAGTCTACATTGAACTGGTGTTTGACTGGGCCCTTGCAAGTGGCAATCCACTTAGGCCATTCAACCATAAATCTATGTCTATGTGTTATCTTTACTTACCCAGGTGATGAAGTCTGGGCTTTCAGTCGCAGAGTAATCAGCTCTACTTCCCAGAGGCCTGATCACACCAAGTTTTGCAGCTTGTTTCCCCAAGCAAGCCACCTTGGTGACACCTCTGAGCATGCCTATACCCTCCAATGCTCACCTTGGATTATCCCAAAGCTCCCATAGGGGTGTAAACAAGGACACCCTACAAGTCCATTAGGTAGGATGCTTGCTCACAGACCTCCTGTAAGCATATTAGGGTACGTTGAGCCCTCAGAACTCTTTCCCTCCCTGGCATCCTGCATTACCCGCCAGAGGTCCAAAACCTACTCCCCCCAGAAAGACAAAGTTCCCTGCTTTCTAAACCAGTCTTCACCCTTTTGCAGCCACAGTTTCCTTCAGAGTGAAGCACTATAGCCCAAAGCAGCCAACATCTTCTGCTGGGTGGAGGCAACATCTGCCCCTGGTAGTCCTTTGTTACCTACCAGGCAGGCCCCTACTTACCCTAGTAGACCATGTTACCTACTAGGCTCCCCCTACTTACCCCTAGCAGCCATATGTTACCTACTAGTTTACAGTGTCACCAGCTAACCACACATTGTCACTTTTCAGCATATTGTCTTTATTTGAAGCCAAATCAACCCTTGCCTGCAAAACAGCATCCATGTGGATCAACACACTCACAGTTGGTGAAATAAACATATTGTAAATCCCACCATTATTCTGGTAGTCAGGGGATAATTCCATGAAAGCCCCACCCTTTTAAAGCAGCTTTGGGCACTACACACGCAGTTCAATCCCAAGTTTATCTCTGTGTCTTCTTCCTCCTTCCTGGTTCTAAGACAAAAGTCTACAATAGAGCATTCAAGATTGTCCAGGATGCTTTAAGAATAAGTCTGCCCTAGCCACTGAGCAGCTGACTTATGTGCGCTCACTTGAACCAAAGGTGATTATTATGGACTTTAGCTTGCTCAGTTCAGAGCCTTTGAGGCCAACTTCAATAGAGAAGTTAAGGGCTTCTTTTTCCATTTTAGGCAGGCCCCCATCAAACATTTCAAGAGCAAAAAGCAGTCTTCAAAAAGTATCTAAACAATGTGTTGTAACTGAGCCTTCCTCTTTGCCTGCTAGTGCATCTTGTAACACACAGGGGGCGCTTGAAGAGCCTCCCTTTGAAGTATCTAACAGCATGGAGCAATCATATGGCAATATCAAACTATGGGCACTTTCTACTAATTAGGAGTGTTGCCAATTCAACCTGCTGATCCCCGCACAAGTTATTCCTTGGCTCCAAACCTTACATGGAACTTCCCACCATGCCACCCCCTTGTAGCATTGTGGCTTTCCCTATATAGTATATTATTCACAGTATTCTACAATAAACAATACCTTATTCTATTTATTCCTGTCCTTTATATTGGATTTTTGTCTTCCCCAATCAAATAATGAACTCTAATTGGTTCAGTTGCAACAGTGGTAGCAGAAGTAGGTTCATCACCTACCTAAAAGAAAAATTCCCCCAAGAAAAGACAGATTATAGGCTGTATGGCTACTCCCCATCAAGAAACATTCCTTCCAATCCCCAAGGGAGACATTCTTGAGGGGTATGTTATCTATTAAGATCAGCTGGTGCTTACAAGCATATGTAATTGACTCTGCCTAGGGAAGCGCATAGCAAGTGTCACCCTACCCCAATAGGACCTATCTCAATGCATGCTCAACCTTCAGCTAGAGTCCTTTGAAGGTGATATCAAAGGAGCTGACATTGTCAGTTGACTCCATTTCACCAAGACTTGCCTTTGTATCTGTCAGGTGCCTGAGCCCATGTGGGTTGCCACCACTTCAAGCTGCCTTACAGAGCCACTGCAGTTCTGTTCACCAATTAGGCCAGTCAGGAAATAGATGTTACTTGGGTGTTGTTCAGGGATGCCGCAAAGTCCTACTACAGTGAAACATTTTCATCTATTGTGGTGGGAACTCCCCTCTTGGCCATTAAGCAAACCAGGTCTGTTCCTAAATACCTTTCAGCCTGGCAACAAGCCCTTGCAGCTGCCTCAGAAGCTGTCACTGACAGGAATGCCATGCCCCTTACTTTAATTGCCAATGAGCTCAAACCCCATATTTCAAGTGGGTTTCTGTGGGGCGCTGCAACTCCATTGAAAACTGCTACAAGGCCATTGTGGAGACCAATAATCTGGCTTCCATGGGTTTTTGCAGATCCAATGATACACCACTACCAGTCTTGCCCCGCACCTGGCAGTGCTCATAATCAGGTGGGCTGCTGCCAACAAGAGAATGGGGTTAAGAGCCCCTGCAAGGGGGGAACTCCAACTAGCCCAGATTGAAGACCAGGGAAAAGTCTGGGGGTTGTAGTTACAAGAGTTTCTACAATCCCACTTGACACTCACTCTCAATTCCTTCTTGCAAAGAACCCTTGTGATTAAAAGGTGTAAAATGATGAAACTCTTGATGTCTTTAAGGTCCACAGTGACAGCCCTGCTCTCCAAGTAAGCCATTCTTCAAATAAAGTAACCCACTTGGCCTATACCTTCTGTTTCTCTGAGACACCCACAAACTTTTATTAGAAACCAGGGCCAATTACACTATGGTCAACCAGAAGTTTGTATATTCTCAGCAGCTGGACAGGGTGCCCAGCCAATTCAAGGCAGTTTGTGTAGCTGACTCCCACAGAGTGGCAATTATCCATGAGACAGTACCCTTCTCCATGAGAATGGGGAACATCCAGGTGAAACTCTCTGGGCCAATCATGACAGGACTCATCCACAATGTCATTGCTGGCCTTGACTGGCCGCAGCACAACTGCCCCTATATTGACTGGGATACATCTGTCATCCCCTTAACAGAAATGGGGTGGTTTTCCAGATCTATACTATCAAAATGAGCAAGCTATTACATGATACTTTGATTTTCAGAATCACAGAGACGGGTATGTACAACTTCAAGGGGGGGAAACAAGACTTTAATCAATGTTCATTCAGAGTTATCTGCACCAAACCACTTGCAGGTCCCCCTGGCCACTCCTCCCTCACCAGCACTTGCAGAACTCCTTGAGGAGTAAAAGGACGTCTTCAGTGAAAAGTTAGATCAACTTCCTCCTCCTCAAGAAATACAACATGGTGTACAGCTACAAGACTCACTGCCTAAGGCACAACCCCTCTATTGCTTGCCGCCCAAGGAAGACAAGACTCTCCTTCAAACCCTTGTGGAATGGTTGATAAGGGCTTCATCTGCCCCTCACTCTTGCTGTATGGGGCTACAGCCTTCTTTGTAACCAAGAAAAATGACTCCCTGTGCTTGGTGACCAACTGCTATGCTCTAAACAAGATGACAGTCAAGAACAAATACCCCTTACCACTAATCATCAACTAGATTGATACACTTGCAGGTGTAAAGGTCTTCAGTAATGCCATTATCACTGTGGGGTACAACCAGGTCTGCATTGCACCAGGGGATGAGGCAAAATCTGCCTTCTGCACGCGCTATGGGTTGTTTGAGTGTTGTGTCATGAACTTTGGAATGACCAACACTCTATCCACCTTTGTCATGTTGATGAAAAAGGATTTTAGGATTTGATTGGAAATGAATTGTTGTATATCTTGGCAACATTATTGTATTAGTCAAGATCAAACCACATATCTTTAATACCTCTGCGCTGTCCTCAACACTCTCTTGTAAAAACCAGCTGAAGGCCAAGCCTTCCAAATTTGAGTTTCTCTGATAAGAGCTCCTATTCTTTAGGCACACCATCTCTGCCCAGTGGATAAAGCCTAACCTGCCAAAATTAAAACAATCATCAGTATGCCACCCTCCACTAATGTGGACCAGGTACATACATTCTTAGGCATGGTTCCTACGTGCGCAAATTGATCCCCAGTTGCAGAGAACTAATTGCACCTCTCACCAAGCTCCTAACACCAAACAGAGCTTCCAATGGACCCCTGTTAGAGACTAGGCCTTCAAAAAAATTGAAGCAAAGACTTACAACTGCACCTGTATTGCAGTTCAAAATCAGAACCCCCAGTAAAAACTTGAGATTGATGCCTCTGACAGGGCCATAGGGGGTGTGCTACGGGTGGAAACTGAAAAAGGTGTCTTCCTACCTGTTGCCTACAAATCTAGGAAGCTCACCAAGTCAGACAACTCTACCCCATACATGATAAATAATTAGCAGCAATTGTGCACTGCATCAAGAAATGGTGTTGTTATCTGAAAAGAGCCACATTTTTATCCTGTGTCCTGATGGACCACAAGTTGCTCCAGTACTTTAATACACAGTTTCATTTGACATGACATCAAGCAGGCTGGGTCAACTGCCTTGTTGAAAATTGGCGTACACTGGCATATTCAACAGAAGAATTAAGAGGCAGGGGCACACACTCACTATATGCCTTTGAATGTGAAGATTCTGAAGACATTAACCAGCTTGAATTGTAATTATTAACTTTATTGGGTCCTATACAAGTAGGTAAAAAGCTCTTCCCCTTGGCGTTTACTGCCAACACCTTATATAGGGGTATTCTCATATTACTAATCACCAGTCACTGGCAATGCCTTCTAGGACATTCCAGCGCACTGTAGAGTCTTGGTTGTGCTGGTGAAGAAAGGGACAACTTTTCATTTTAGGGCAAAATCCCACAATGCTGTGGCACCTAGCACAAGGGTGCCCTTTGCTAGCGCACCAGATATCACTCATATTTGGTATACAGAAACTTTTATATTCAGACCTGGTGCCTCAGCGTTATTTCCTCTCAAAGCTGGTGCCTTGGCGCTTGATTTAAATTATTGCAGCCCTCTGGTGCTTGCAAATAATTGTACTGGCGTCTGCGCTTGATGTAAACTAGAGCGGCACTCTGGTGCCAAGAATAATTAATACTGGCACTGTGGCACTTATTATTTAGGGTGACAGCAGTGTGGCACAATAATCCTTGGCAACAACGTCATGGTCCACTAATCATGTATTTAATTATTTGGTAAGTTGACAATAATTTCCAAAAGGGTAATTGATTGGCCCTGGTTGGTTTCCAGTGGCCACCTAATGAATTAAGCTTTCCACAATCCCTGGTCAACAATTCTTCACATATTCCCCACTTGATCAGGGCTACTCTTCATTCTTTTCCTCAAGTGCCTTTAATATTAGCCAACCTTTCTTGCACCAAGTCTACCAAGACCTCATTTCTGGTATGGCGGATGAAAATTGTAAAGCATTTATGCAAATGCCGCACTCTTCCTGGGTCTGGTTCCTGAACCAGCTACTTCCCGTTAACAGTTATCAGTTGTGGGCCCAGGACTGTGACACCACATTGGCGGGGTCAAAGCGTGGTACTGTCACACATGTTGAAGGGAAAGAGGAGGTTGACTCTATTTTTGCAGAGACTGAGGCGCCCTTAATCCAACTTCCTTGCCTTGGCTTCAAGGATCTACAAGATTGGTCTGACAATATTATCCTCAAAACTTCTTCCTCCCTGCTTGCAACGCCCTCCACATTACTTTGCGCTTGTCGCAACTCTGAAGAGTTGCCCTCCACCTATCCTTACATCATCAATCAATTTGGGATGAGCCATCACAAAGAGACGTTATAAGTGTATGTCCAGGCATTGTTTGCCAAGGACAACACTGTGACGCCAAGCCGCTTGGGAGCTTGTTACCATGATAGTTACAATGTGTAGCAACTAATTGGGGAGGTTGCCCTCTGTCTGCAAGTCACAGCCAGGGACACCAGTGGCTTTTCTTTGCAGCACGTCTATACCATCATCCAGCGCAAACAATACGTTTGTGAGATCACTTGCATCTGGGCATTGGAGCAGTCTGCCAATCCTGAGCTTCCCCGCACTCTTGGGCTGGACCTTCAGGATAAAGCGCCCCATTGTTTCTCCTTGGCCTTGCGTTTGTTTGTACAGGCAGTGAAGGTTAACAACCCGCAGTTGTATCTTCCCTTGGCTGTGTCTGTTGCCCACTTATTGTGGTATCCTCCTGAGGCATGTTCTTCCGGCACTGTGGGTTTTGCAGGGTGTTGCCTTGAACACTTCTGCTGCTAGCCTATCAGTCAAAGGTATCCTTGCCAGCATGCTACTCCTACATGGGGGATGTACTGCTTGACTGTTTTACTATAGGCTCTATTTTCTCTGCTTGTGGTGGGTGAGGATGTCTGGTTAACGGGAGTAATCTTTGTTTGCCTTTGTGCAGTTGGACCCTTATGTCCTGCAATTCTCAATTGGCTTGGTGCCAAATGTTGGTGGCTCTTGCCTTTGTCTGTAACCAAATGGATAATGATGAATACAAATTGGTAGCTCCTCTGGTTCCTCTCTCAGCATCAAAGCGTCCTAGTTCTACTTCCAGTTGTTATTCCATCCCCCATCTCCCCACAGACAGCTCCCTTCCACAGGTACCTCTAACAGGACGCCAGGCAATTGATCCCTTTCTTCTGGCTCTGGACGTTGTTCTCTTTGTCTTTGTCTTTATAGCTATACTTTATTCATTTTTGTTTTGTTTGTATAAATTCTTCTTTTTACTCCCCATATACTTAATTCTTTGTAGTTGTGTCACTTTATTCTTTGGAAGGGGGATTCTTTACAAACTTCCTCAGGAACTTTGTGTGTACACGGTTGATCATCCGTCTGACCTTAATCTCTTTAATAGTATAGGCGTCTGTGGATGTCCAGGAGATGATTTCAAATGGGTCTATCCATTGGGTAGCCAGTTTGTGCCCTCTGCCAAATCCATGTGTGTTATGGAAGAGCACTCAGTTGCCTACTTGAAACTCTTGAAGAGGGGCCCGTTGGACGTTATCTTTTTCCTGGCTCCTTATCTTCTTGGCCAATGCATTAGAATAGGCTTCTGGCTTTAATTGAATTAATGTGTGTGCCAACCTTTGCTGGTAAGCATGGGGTGACTGGGTGTCTTCTTCCCCAACACAGGAGTATAGAATGGGGGGGGGTAGCGCAGGATGCCTGCCATGTTAGAGTTGAAATGGCAATTTACCTGTAGAGGAGTGAGTGGCAATATTGTAGGCAAAGATAGCTGGCGGCAGGAATGTGTTCCACTCAGTGGGGCGGCTAGCAGCTAATTTCCTCAAGATGCCTACTAAGGTCCCATTAACTCTTTCTACCATTCCATTTGACTCAGGGTGGTAGGGTGTTGAAAATACTTCTTGGATTCCATAAGTTCATTAAGCTTGGTCACCACGTAGGAAGTAAAATTGATGCTGTTGTCAGTGAGGATAACTTGGGGGCAACCATGACGTAATATGATCTGTTTGAGTAGGAATTTTGCAGTAGTGTTAGCACCTAAGTTGCACACCGCCTTTGCTTCCACCTATTTGGTCAAGTGGTCTATTGTAATGATGATGTACTTGGTGCAATAGTTGCTGACTTTCAAGGGTCCTTTAACATCAATTGAGACGGTGTGCCAAGAAAAGTTAGGCCAATCTAAGTGGTAGGATGTTGACTTTTTTAACAGGTTTTCCCCTTGGCATTCTTTACAGCAGCTCAGTGTTTCTTGTACGTCAAAGGCCATGGCTTCCCAAAATTATGTAGTTTTTAGTTATGCAAGTGTCTTCCAGAAGGCGCCATGCTCTATTGCCTCATAAGCGCAAACTATTAGATCAGCCTGTTCTGATGGTCAGAACATTATTAATATTCCTTCTAAAGTGTGTTTTGATATACACCCATTCTTGATTTTGGTGTCTTCCAGCAGTCTATCTAGAGTGTGATGGACTTCTGCAGGCTCATCCTGGTAGTTGCCTTCCAACATTTTATCATAAAGTAGGTCAGAGACATCAGCCAAGTGGGCTACTGTTGGTAGCCAAGACAGTCCATCCACATTCTGATGTTTGACACCCGCTCTGTGTGATATTTTAAAGTTGTAGGCCTGGAGCTTTAGCGCCCATTGTGCTAGGCGCCCTTCAGGTTCTTTCAAGTTCTGGAGCCAGCGTAACAATGCATGGTCTGAGACCCTGAGCCAGTGAGGATCTGGGCCTCAAGGTAGAAACAGCCGGCAAAGTCAGCAATTGTTTTGTCTTTTCTGAAGCTAATCATCAAGAACGCATTCTTCCTTTTGGTAACCTGGGCAATGCTACCAAAGTTGTATAATGGTACATTTTTTGCTGCTGCATGCAACCAATTGTGTTTGGGCATGTGCAGGATGATTAGATCAATACTAGCTTTATACAATTGATTGAATAGTGTGGTGGCCTTGTCTTGGTTGTTGGCCCATACATAGACATCTCAAAAAGACAGATGGAGGTGTGTAAATTGCCCTTAGGGTTAAACTTGGGCAAGTTCATTGGCTTGAAATGTGTAGGGGTTTTGGCTTGGGGACAACGGTGCAGGGGAGACTCTTTGCGGCAGCTTCGGTTAAAGAAGTTGGTACAAGATCTCCTGGCTGGGCTAGTCTCCCTGGGTGCTTGTGGGGTATCAACAGACGTGGGAGGAACGGCAGAGACTTGTGGGAGGCTTTGGCGGCCTGAAGAGGATGAGGTAGCCCTGTTGCTGTATACTGAACTGGAGGTGAGCTGTAGCGTGGTGCTTTCTCCAGAAGGCATGGCGGAAAGAACAGGTCCTCCCAAGACTTGGCCAGTGCAGCGCCATCTGGAATCCACCAACTTGGCCCGAGCATCTGCTATTTCTATCTCTGCATTAAGGAGGGAGGAACAAAGGCGCTCAATCAGCCTGGCACACTGAACCATTCCTTCTTGAAAGTCTTTTATGGCAGAACACTGGGAGGCAGAGCGCTCATCATGTCCCCTCAGTTCAGCTGTAATTCCTCAAGCTCAGCCTTGATGGAGGCAATACTCTGCTCTCCTTTGTCATGTACCCGCTTCATTTCCCAAAACATCTTATTATTGGTGGCCGCAATATCCTGTACTTGTTGCTGAACTTGATTAAGTTCAGAGTTGCTGTAACCCTCAGTGGTTGAGTTTTTGGTGAATTGGGATGAGAATTCCTGGTGTAGCTGTGAGACCTCTTTTCAAATGGTTTCCTTGATATGGTTGTCGTATTGTATGAAGTTGTCTCAAAGTACTAGAACCTTGGTCTTGACAGCATTAGCAATATTGATGGACTCTTTATTCCCCTGCCAGGCAAGGCTTTGCACCTTGTTGATATTGTCTTTATTGCTGGCAATCTTCTTGTCTAGGTCACACAAACAACTACCTTGTTGCTCCAAGGAGGCGTCATGTTTGGCAAGAAGATCATCCATGTTGCTCTTGGTTACATGGCCCCCCTCTACATATTTTTTGATGGCTATGGTGTGGCGGGTAACGTCCTGGGCCCAGGCGGGCCCCAACCCAAAACTCTTCAGTGTTGACTCTATTACATGAACCAAGCAACTATTTAACTGGTGGGTGAGGTCCTCCAGCTGGCAGGCCAGAGTGGCTTGATTTTCCTTGTTGGCTTGAGTGTAAGCTTGGATTTCCTCAAACCCAGAGTCCAATTGTTGTACTAGTCAGTCCTGGTAATGGTGTTGGCGCTCCACATATGTAACCAGGTCTCAAAGCTCCAAGTGATGTTGGGCTTGAACTTCCAGTAGCTGATGTAATGCCGGGTGGACAAATACTTGCAGATAGTTGGTTGCCCTCTTGAGGGTGGGGAAAGGTTTGAGGTTTCCTTCATCAGTTGCCAGATAACTGCAAAATATAGTCAAGAGGCTTTGAGCTTTAGGATATTGATGGAAGAGGAACAACTGGGTATTGGTGGGCTCCTGACTAAGCTGATACCCAAGGAAAAGTCCAGAGGCCACCAATGCCAGGTCTTGGCAATTGACCAGGATAAGGCGAGCCAGCAGTACCACGGGAACTTCAGTGTACTGGCAGGAATTAAGTACGGGTGGGTCTTCTACGTTGATCACATCCTCTTGTTGACAGAAAAGCTGGTCTCTCGTGACATTGCTGGTTTCCATTACCAAGTAATGTTCCCCAAATCCACTTAGGCCTTTTGGGATAGAGGAAGGCGTGTCAGACTCAGAGGACAAGGATTGGTTGGAGTGTGTGGTGTCCCTGTAGTGAGCACCACTTGTTGAAAATTGGCGTACACTGGCATATTCAACAGAAGAATTAAGAGGCAGGGGCACACACTCACTATATGCCTTTGAATGTGAAGATTCTGAAGACATTAACCAGCTTGAATTGTAATTATTAACTTTATTGGGTCCTATACAAGTAGGTAAAAAGCTCTTCCCCTTGGCGTTTACTGCCAACACCTTATATAGGGGTATTCTCATATTACTAATCACCAGTCACTGGCAATGCCTTCTAGGACATTCCAGCGCACTGTAGAGTCTTGGTTGTGCTGGTGAAGAAAGGGACAACTTTTCATTTTAGGGCACAATCCTGCAATGCTGTGGCACCTAGCACAAGGGTGCCCCTTGCTAGCGCACCAGATATCACTCATATTTGGTATACAGAAACTTTTATATTCAGACCTGGTGCCTCAGCGTTATTTCCTCTCAAAGCTGGTGCCTTGGCGCTTGATTTAAATTATTGCAGCCCTCTGGTGCTTTCAAATAATTGTACTGGCGTCTGCGCTTGATGTAAACTAGAGCGGCACTCTGGTGCCAAGAATAATTAATACTGGCACTGTGGCACTTATTATTTAGGATGACAGCAGTGTGGCACAATAATCCTTGGCAACAATGTCATGGTCCACTAATCATGTATTTAATTATTTGGTAAGTTGACAATAATTTCCAAAAGGGTAATTGATTAGCCCTGGTTAGTTTCCAGTGTCCACCTAATGAGTTAAGCTTTCCACAATCCCTGGTCAACAATTCTTCACACACCTGCCCCCTTACCTACTATGCATTGAGTACAAGCCTGGAACGGAACTTGTTACAGCTGTTGCCCTCTCCAGATTATATATAACATCCATCACAGGAGATAATGGCTTAGACCCAGACTGGCTAATGCTCTACCTGCGCCCCGAAGCAACCTGCTACAAGGGCCTTAACTCTGCAACTACCTCCAAATTAAAGGATACCCAAAATCAGTTCACCACTGATGCTGGCAACGTCTGTTGCCAGGCAGAGACTGGGGAGAAGACGCCACATATAACCATCAGATAGCAATGAGATACCATATTGCATTATCACCAAACCTTGGGCCATATAAGAGGACATAATCTCTTCAAAATAATGAATTGTAAGGTCTGGTGGCCATGTATGGGCCAAGACATCTTGGAACTCCTTGAGCTGTGTAATGTGTGAGAAAAAAAAAACAAAGTCTGCAACTTTTAAGTCTGACCTGCTCATCAAATCCATGAGACCCTTTAAACAGTGGGCTCTTAACATTTTTGGGCCCCTCCCTTAGGATAAACTAGGCAAGAAGTACATCATTACGGCCATTGACTATTTTACCAGTTGGCCAGTAGTGCAGGCAACCACTAACCATACCGCCACCACCATTACCTGCTTCATTGGAAAGAAAATTGTGGCCCGCTTTGGGCAATCCAAACACCTCATTTATGGATGGTGGGCCTGAGCTTGTGGGGCATGTCATGAAGGCATATTGCCCAAAAACGCACTCCAGAGAATATTCACAACCCCCTATCATCTCCAAGATAATGTGTGTGTGAAGCATCTAAATAGTTCACTGGTACAAATCATTGCCAAGCTCTCACAAGAGCACCCCAACACCACATGGACTGAACACCTGCCCACCGCCCTACTTATCCCACAAGCAAGAATCAACAGGGGCACTGGGTTCAGCCCCAGCACCCTGGTCTTTTTACACCTGATAGTCTGACAGGGGTTGAACAGGGAAAGCTACAATCCAGAGTTCCTGAAAAGCCTCCCCTAGTGACAACCCCATCCCTAGACCAATGGCGTGCCAAAGCCCGGGAAATTGAACACAAGCAGATTGAAGGAGGAACAAAGCACCTCAAAGCCAGGTACGCTGTAGGTGACCCCGTCTACACCCTCAACCCCAATTCTGCCAAGTTGGAACCCAACCACCTAGGGCCCTTTAAGATAGCTGCTGTCTATGACAATCATACCTATCAACTCAAAGATGCCCAATGGAATACTAAGAAGCTTCACCATGATTGCTTGCGCCCCTGCCGCGCCATCCCCACACAAAGGCTGTTTGTGCAGACCTTCCCAGACCTTCCACAGGCTCCAGTCTTGGTGTCTGAAAACAAGCAGGGGACAAGGGGGGTGTTGCAACCAAGTTTCCAGACTTGCCTGTCATTGTACCTTACAATACACAGGGGGTTCTTGATGAGTTACCCCTTGATGTATCTAACAGCATGGAGCATCAGGTGGCAATATCAAACTATAGGTACTTTCTCCTAATTAGGACATTGTCAATTCAACCTGCTGATCCCCGCACAAGTTATTCCTTGGCTTCAAACCTTACATGAAACAAGCCACCATGCCACCTCCTGTGGCCCTGTGGCTTTCCCCATAAAGTATATTAGTCACAGTATTCTAAAATAAACAATACCTTATTCTATTCATTTCTGTCCTTTCTATTGAACTGTTGTCTTCTCCAATCAAATACTGAACTCTAATTGGTTCAGTTGCAACAAATGGTAAAGGAGGGTGCCACTTGCCATGACCCAGCTTGCTACCTTGGCTTTTATGTGGCCTAAGCATACTGGGATTAGCTTTGAGGCCATACAGGTTGATGCTTATACCAAAAAGCACTCCATCATCTTCAAGGGCTACCTTGAGTATTTCAAGCAGCAGTGGTAGGCAGGAAGATGGCTTCCAGGAGAGAGAAGAGTGAGGCTACTGCCCTTTGGAACTGCCAGAGCGCCTGTCAGAGCATAGAGATAAAGACCTCCCCCAGAGTTGAGGTTTGGCATAAACACCTGAAGACAAAGTTTGGGGCCAACCCAAGATCAACAAGTTCTTTGTGAAGCTTCTGGAGGAGCAGGGTAGAAGCATCTCCAAGTTCTGGGACCTGGCCAACTGGGTGGCCTCAAAGCAGAAGAGGAGCAAGGATCAGGTTTACCAGGAGGCAGTTTGAAAAGTGGTCAAGAAGAAGTATAAGGTGGCCAAAACTAAAAATTACCTTGAAGTTGTGGCAACTGCCCTTGCTGCTGGCTTAAATTAGCCCAATACACCTGCTTTGCTTTTATGTTTTCACTTTTCACTTTTGAATTTTTATTTCTTATATTTTTAGGTATTACTAATCTCTTTAGATATAAATGGTAAGTTTCAGGTATAGTTTCAAGGTGATGGTATAAGGGATATGTCATGTTTTGTTAATTTATCTGTAAAGTATGTGATGTTTCTGTTTGAACTTATATGAAGCATAATGAATAGATATTGTAGCATTTTAGCTTATTTTTAGCTGCTATAACTTTTTATTCTGCTGGATTTCTTTATTTTTCAATCAAAATTTAGATGGAAAAATAAAATTTTGAGTAAAAAGTGCTTTTACACAGTGAAGCAAGATACAATTAGTTATTTTTCCTTATTCTTATGAATTACTATTATTCTTTATTTTTTGAAACTTTTGGGATCAATTTATTGTATCATATGTGTATTATTTTTTATTTTAAGTATTTTAGGATAACATGTAAAGTTAATTAAAAAAGTGTGAACATAAAGAAGATGGTATTATTAAAAACAAAGTTTGCACTTTATTATAGTGTCAACTTTGAAAGTGCCAGCATGGCCACTGCTGCCATGAGGGCAAGTGCCAGATACCCCAGATGGGCTGATGATAATTATACCCAAATAAAGTGTATTAAAAGACTTGATCAGATGAGGGGACAGAACCTTGCATTGATTAGGAAGTTCCTCCCCCACCATCTTATGCAGATATCTCAATCACTGTCTCTCTCCTAAACAGCAGCCATCAGCATTTAACATGTGTACGTGCAACATCCTTCATACCAACAACCTCAAACTTTATTATGGCTTTATTTTTTACAAGTTTACTTGAAACTTGATAATTTAAATTCCATTAAGTTTTTATCATTAGAAACAATTATTTGAGGTGAAAAAATCAATAAATATATTATAAAAATACAAAAATGATTTTTGGGAATTATTGAAATGGATGATGTTACATGTAGACAGATTAAATGATGATGTTTGCCTCCTAAACACTATGTTACTTTTACAAGCAGAGTGTCCAAGGGTAAAATTGGAAAAGATCCATAGTTTGCCTGAACAATATAAGCATTCATAGTCCAAATATTTAACACGGCTGGAAGGACTGCTTTGCAGCACTTCCACTTTCCCAGAAAATAACTGACAGCCAAACCTTCCCAATAAAAGGTTGCATCCAGAAAATTATCCCATGCAGGCCACATCATCAGCATAGGAGGGAGTAAATCCAGTTCCTATCAAGCCAAGAGCTATAAACAGCATGCCACTGCTACACAACAGGTGCAATCTTTAAACCTTTCTGGGGGCAGCAGTATATACCAGGATATCCTTTTTGAACTGGGAGCATTAACCATCTCAATATTGAAAAGAAACCCAAGCTTATCTAGAAGACTACTAGGGCGTCCCTCATATGCTGTGGAAACCAACCATCACAGCCCCCATTCTCTGCTACCTCAGCCAAAAACAGATCTACAAGCTTGAGGCAGAAACATCCAGCTACACTATTTAAAGAGTATTTGGGATGATGGCAGCAGGCAACAATTTCCTCCCTTCTATGTGAGAGCCAAGTGAAAACCTATCAGGTGGTGAAAATTTATACCCCACCTGTGGTGAAATAGCTATGAGCTATGTCACTATTTACCAGCTTCTGTCAGCCATAGAAGTCCATAGATCATCCCTGGTGGCCATATTTGTTGGCCATAAAATGACTTATGCACTGCCTATTGTCCATTTAAATCTATAAGCTTTATCAGTCGGCCAGAAAAGTCTATAGGTCAAAAATGTTGGCCAGATCATTAAACATGTTATATCTGTTGCTCAGATAAAGTAGCAGTAATCTTTTAAGCTGCCTGTTTCATAAACTGTCCATATTATAGCCAATTTTCCACAGTTGCCTTTGAAACAACCAGTTACTAACTGAAACTACTGATCTAACTTAAATCACTTGTGTCAGTTGTAATATCCACATGAAACTGTAGCAACTAAAGTGATTAACATCAATTTTTCTTATTGTTCATCAACATTTCAGCAGGCTATCATCTCACAAATGCCTATATAACCTTCACTTGACTTATGTAATAAACTAGAGACCTTTTATTATAAACTGGATACTTTTTTTTTCTCCTTTAACTTGGATAAGTTACTTGTCAACTGTCTTTGCAGAGGTGCAGACCTTGGGTCTGTACAACCATGATAGCTCCTGTAAGCTTTAAACAGATGTTAGGCTTGTGTTTTCAGCACTGTTGATATAGAGACACCTAGGAACCATAAGACTGCTGTATGACACTTATTGATTCTGAATCCTCTCTTCTCCTTCCCCAGTATCTATTGTCTGTCTGGATTCTGACTGATTAACATACACTCATTTCTCCATCAACCCTGTTCCAACTATGTTGTCTTATTGCCAACTGATAACTCAATCCTTTCCAAAGTATATATTGTCTATCTGGTATTCAACTGACTATTATACACCAACTCTGTATCCTGTCCTGTTGCTCTGTTGCCAACCAACACCTGAAACTCTTTTGCTGTTGTTAATACTATGATCTTCATGTATTGACAATAGTTGGCAGCTCTTCAGTTTTATGCTGACAAGGCATATTCTGTTGTACTCCACATTGCCTGGTGCTCACATATCTAAGTAATGCTTAAGCCCAACAACCTGTTAGAGCAGTCACCACACCACCCATGATAAATAATGGATAGCAGTGGCCCATTGTCTAGTGCATTCAACCCAAACCAGGAGGTTTAGTTTCATAAGGTTGACCCACCATGGATGAATGGAGCGCTTTCAGGTGTGCAGTATCCCTGAAAAAGGCAAGAAAGATGGGTTGCCCTATTCAGAAGTACCCCATAACTATCAGGTATAGATCAGCAAACCAGGTGACTGCTTTAGACATCCTTTCAGGCTGTACCATAAGTGTCTGCTCTGCGCAGCTGGAAAAGGCTCTGTCCGGCTCAGGTGATATTAAGGATCTCCTCAAGGGCTCTCACCTGTCTTCTAATGGATGTGCAAGGAAGGCCCCTCAAAAGAAACCACCTGTTGAAGATTGTCTACAGTCCCCTTTACTGCTCACTACCAAGGGGCAGCACTGTATCTTATCTCTGGCCAACACAAAGAATCAGCACTGCCCTTTGTTACTGCAGAGACTCAGACCTATAGCATGGACCTAGACGAGTATCCCATCCCTGCCAGTGGTAGCCAAGTATACTAGGCACCATCAGAGAAGCTCTTGGTTAGGGTGAGGTATGTTAGAGGTATACCTGCTCTAGGGCACCTCACACCAGGGACGCTGATCTCTCTACCCAAGTGTTTGAGGTGGGGGTAGAAATTGTTGGCCTAGGTTAGAAGATAAATGCGCAAGATGCCCCTCATCACAGCCATTAGTTGTGCAGCAAGATTGCTGGTTCCTCAAGCTACAAAAGAGCACTGAGTGAAAAATGAAGGGCGGCCAATAGGCAAGAAGAGGATGGCCAAGTCTGGGACATCATATCTGCAGGTCACAGATAAGGAATCCAAACTTACCCTCAACTGCACTAACCTCTACCCTAGCAAAATGATATCAGGCACACTTTCAGCAGTCCTTGTCATTCCAGGCTGATGGCAGTGATAAAGGGCTAAATGGCTCCCAAGTAGAATCATTAAGAGAACTGGCATCTGACGACCCTTGCCTCTGGGCAGATATGTTACCAACAGTGCTCATGGTATATTATCCAAGTGTAAATTGTGAATTGGAAATGAGCCTATACAAGCTTGTCCATAGACTTGAGCCAGCTATTTGGTATCACCCTGGGGCCACAGCTACCCCTATTCAAGAAGGTACCTGGTGACAATGACTCTTAATACAATGATCCAGGAAAGACAAAGAATATAAAGAAAAGGCCAGGCAGAAAGAGAAGCAATCTTGCTCCAAAAAGAAAGCTGTAAGATAGGAGACAAGATCAGGGTCATAAACCTGGGCTGGAAAAATCTGGAGCCAGGACTAAGATGACCAGATATTGAAATGAAAGTCTTACTGGATAGCACATCTCCCATAAGAGGGGTTTGTGCCTGATCATCATTGAAGCTTGAGCACTGTGATAGACCTTGTCTAAGTAAAGTGAAGCAAGCTCAGGGGAGCTTGTGATCACTTGGGCCCAAGACCAAGCTGGACCAATCCCAATCAAGGCTCTGTATACTCTCAAGAAAACCCCTGAAGCTTGGCTTTTGAGTACCCCAGGGAGATGATGTAACTACCCCAGATACTCTTTATGGGCAACTATTTCCTGGAGAATTGTCTTGGTTGCTATTTAGTATGTAGCATAATTGCTTTGCTCCAACCAAGTTTCAGGATCAACTATCCTGGATCCTATAAGTAACTGCACTTATCCATGCCTGATGGCTGCTATAATTTCAATGGAAACTATGGGGCTTGGAATGATACTGAATATTAACTTTGTTTGCTTCTTTAGTCCCCCCATTTTTGTATACTCCTAAGAAGTATGCACCAAACACTTAGCTAGCCTGCTAACGTTGGATAGTTTCTGGGTGGTATAAAAACCTCTATACTTGTGATCAAGTGGCTGAGATTACTCTGGTTGGTATGGTTCATTACCTTCCCAGACATCCTAGGTGTGTACTAAGCAGGATGCTAGGTACCGCGTGTTTGAACCGGTATATGGAGTTATACAGGAGATTCATGCGGGGCTGTATGCCGGTCATCCTGGGTTGGAAATAAACTCACTTTCGATGGAAATCGACTGTAAGCTGAACAAGTATGGGTTGTAGTCAAACTAGCCCCCTGAAAGATGCTCTAGAACCAGTTTGGTGGTCAGATACAAGACTTTCATAGGGAGGCAACGCAGCTAGCAGTTGAGTTGCTAGGTATTGGAGAAAGTTTAGTGGCGGGTAATTTGCAGTGGTGAAGATTTTCATCCCGCAGCGAGTAATTTGGATGGTCGGGTAAGTTTGGTGGGGTTCTAGGTATCAGGTAAGCGGGATTTTAAAGGCTTGAGTTTGGCTTGTGCCGAGTGTGTATGATACAATCGATGAGAGCATACGGAAGGTACACCTTTCTAGCTGGGTCACAGTAGCAGATGCTGGTGTCGCGACCAATAATAAGTATAAGCTGCTTCGCTTAAGCAGAGAAGTCAATCGAAGCTGTATACTGCCATTCAAGCTTTACCAAATTGAAGAGTGTAGCGAGGGGCAATTGAAGTCAAAATTTTCAGATCTGGTACGCCAACTTAACACAGCCTTTGGAGGAGGTAACTGCCACTAGGCTCCGCATGTTCAATAAAAGTTACCTTGTGCATCAAGCTTCTGGTGCATCCCATTTTGGATAATGAAACTTAATCACGTGCCAACAAAAGTTTGATAGTTCAAAAACTTGATGAGAGAAGCTATCTTTGGTTTAAGTGTCGAATGAGTTAAGATCCTACTGTACATTGCTAGGTATTTTGGCACGCTTCAAGGTGGAAAGTTCTGAAGGACTAGTTATGCTTGAAGCTACTCTTTAGGTCCAAGAATAGGTTCTGGTTTCAAAGTGTACTGGGATTGTAATCCTCTAGGGAGGATGTTGTGGAATACTTTAAAGCTGTGTTCAAAATAGAAGGGTGGCGTAAGGACATGGAATTGAGTTTTCAAATGCAGGGGATGCTCGGAATAAGATGATCTGCGTGAATCAGCATAGGGACGGTGGGGGAATGGTGTGGATGTTTTAGAGTGAAGGGATGCTGTCTGTAAAGTGAAGTCTATATTAAATTTTGTTTTACCATTGTACTCCCGACATGGTGGTTCTAGGAGCACAATTCCGACTAAATGGCATCGTTTTGAAAATATTTAGTTCAAATGATGTCAGGATATCGGAATTGTGATCCTAGAAATACCCATGTCGGAACTAGTGTGGGCACCAAGTTCGTGTGGTTATCTAAGCTAATAATTAAAAACCGTGATAATTTAGTTTTCAATTTGGATCATGTATATTTATAGTGGTTTGAAAAAAATAGCTGTGCATTAGTAATAAAAAAGTTGAAATCCCTGGAAACATGTTAAGATTTATTTAAATTTTAAGCCGTTTGATTCTACTTGCGCCAAGATATAATTAAGAATCTTTTTGATGATCTACAAGCTAATACCTTATCAGTGGCGTGGCTTAGCGTGATGGACTCGCCCGTCAGATATAAATGGATTGATGGGCGCTTCTTAGAATTCTTTTTAAACAACGTATACCTAACATAGCTATATAAGCCATTGGTTGGAGAATGCCCAACATCAAACATCTTAACCCCACTTCGATATTAAATTAGGCATGCTTTGGTTGCTCCTACTTGTTTCTGCTTCCTGTACGCTGGTTGAGCTTGATAGAGCAACAGCACATTGTGATGGGATCGACTTGCGAGAAATAACTATCCAAGCTCTTCATGATCATTACTTGACGGGTAGGCTGACAGTACAGAAGGTGACAGAGTGCTACTTAAACAGAATCCATGACTTGAACCCAATATTGAACGCTGTCATCTCAACAAATCCAAATGCTCACTTAGACGCAATCGAATTGGATTTAAAGATGAAAAGAGGTAAATGGGGTTCCTTATATGGAATCCCAATCCTTGTCAAAGACAACATTGCTGTTGATGGAATGCAAACAACAGCAGGTACACTTTTCCTTAAGGATATCTTTCCAAAGAAGGAAGCCATTGTAGTCCAGAGACTTCGCAAGCATGGTGCTATCATTCTAGGAAAAACCAATCTATCAGAGCTATCGGGGTAAGCCTTCATTTCAACTGTTAACATAGAGGCTTCTTCAGTCCGATGCCGAACAAGGGTTCAGTTTTGCTGGTGGACAGACAAAGAATCCATACAACTTGACAAGTGATATTTTTGGTTCAAGCTCAGGCTCAGCTGCAGCGGTGGCAGCCAACCTGGCCATGGGGGCGTTGGGCACCGAGACTGTAGGATCAATTATCTCCCCAGCCTCTACTACTGCTCTGTATGGGTTTAAGCCCAACCATACACCCACTCTAAACAAGGGTTTAGTTCCGTTATCTAAACTGCTTGATACTGTAAGTAAATCCGATTGCTGTTAATCTTTAGGTTGGAGTTATTGCTCGCACAGCTTCAGACACTGCTATTCTAGCCAAAGCCATAACTTCAAAGGCAAGGCTTGGAAATAATCGTACCGATTTAAAAGTAAGAAATTAAATGGTTTTATTTAATATGCAGGAAATACGGATTGGTGTTCTTGAAACATATTTTGAGAACCCAGATGTTAAGCCACACCTCAACCTAACCAACGAGAGTCTGATTAACTTGGAAAAGATTGGAGTTAAGATTGTTAAAACTACTTCTTTTTATATGCCACCTGCATATACATATTCAGGTAGCCTATCCTAAACATTGGATCTGACCTTATAGTTTTAACGGACATCATCTGTGGATTTGGCCCAAACATTCAAAAGTACCTAAAACGCGACACTTCCCGGCTTATTTCAGCAAACCCTAAGATCAAGGACCTGAAATCAATAGTACGCTGGTACAAAAATCACCCTTGCTCCAGAAACTACACGCTTGAGCTTTTAATCCCTACCTTGAACTGCTCAGCCGATCCAACCCTTTCTCTGCGCAAGCTCCAGCACGAGATGCAGCACAACCTGACAGAGTTCTTTGTCCAAAACAGGTACGATGCTATTCTGGTTCCCAGCCACCCTAGACCAATGGGGTACGTGGCAGCCCTCATTGCTGGATACCCCGTCATCAACCTCCCAGTTGGGTTTGCTAAAGATGGTTCGTCTGTCGGGGCTGCCCTCTTTGGGCCTGCCAATTCCGGCTCACTTCTGCTGAACTTGGCCATGGCTTTTGATGCCCAAACCCCATCTCGGCTTCCTCCTAAATTCCTGAATTAAACCTTTTCCTTGGAGTAATAGGATGAAATATCTATAAATAAGCTACTGGACTGCTATTGAATAAACCACAAAAGTTCAACCTGGTTAATTAAACCTCTACTGAAAACACTAGCACTTGGATGCTATGTTAATCCTCCAAAGCTACAAGTACCATATACCCCATGTAACTGCCGGAATCAAGTTACCATTTCATCAATTAACCAGCATCCCAAGCCAAATATTATGCACCAAACACTACAATCCCAAATAGAAATTCCTAAATAGCCAAAAAATTCATAGCCAAGCCCATTTATATACCAAAATTATGCTCGGGATAAACTTTTCAGCAACCAATCCTGTCGAATACCGTACCGATCCCATGAAGCTGTTCAAGGCACTTGGGAAACCTATAGCGATCACACCAAGATTTCAGAAACCCCTGTACTCACAACGTACAGGTATCCCTGATATGTCATGCAGAAGATAACAAGCCACAAGTATCATATGTCATATATACCAACTTATCTAGGCCATCTAGTAAACCCCTTGGCTCAAGAATTGGCTTGACCCAGCAACCAACCTGGTCTGAGGCATTCAGTGAAGTGGGTATTACCCTCTCAACAGCAGAGTTCTAGACCAAACAACTATTTTGGAACTTCATCAAAGGTGTCAACCCCAGGGAAACAAGTATGTTTGTACCAATTTCAGTGGAACAATTGTCTTTTGGAGCCCCAGTATTCACTACTGAGGAGAGTATCTAGGGTATCCCTAGATATCCTGTGTAATCCTGCCGGCCTGCTAAGGCTATAAGTATTCCCTCTTCTATATAACAATAAAATTATCTTAATTGAACCAATTTTATAATTAGAGTGGGTTCTTATAAGTTTTAAGATTCATTGACCTTGGTTTATATGCCTACTTCACTATCACTGAACCTTACATAGGATTATGCTTCTAGGCTGCAACCACTGTTTTAACCCATGCAGATAGTAGCATTCTACTCTCCTGTGACCGTACAACAGTCACTGTTAAGTATTTAGCTGAATAAATACTCCAAAATATAAAGTTGTTCTGTTTTTGCTGTTTATTTTATGCGGATAAGTTGACAGGAATTCTTAAGATAAAGATTCCTGGAAACTTGGGATCTATATTTAATAAAAGAACAGAATGTAGTTTGTTAGTTAGGCTGTACTAATTGACAAAACTAAGGCAAGATTGGCCAATTCAATCTTGGAGACGGGATGTCTCAAAAACAGTTTAATTGATTGGGAAGATTAATTAATAAATACAGGATATAATTAATGAGAATTTAATTATATTAAAATTGCCTTGACTGTGTCAAGAAGTTTGGTTAAGGTTAACCATAAGGAAACCCCCAAATTATGGGTTGGAAGCGCCATATTTGCAAATTTATTAGGTTAGAGACGCTGATGTGCTGCCTAAGTGATTTGTAAAACGCTGAGGTGCTTGGTTCTAGTTTTGAAGCGTTCTAATGGGTTTTAAGGCAAAAAACCATTAAATGCAAAGATAACTAAATAAAGGCAAGGATGTCTAAGAATTTAGGGTTGATCAGCTGGTTTCCAGTTGGAACACAAATAGCTGAGTTTGGGATATTCAATCCACAGGGTTTTGGCGCTGGGAGCTGAGAAAGCTCCATGCTGAATTGGTACATTGGGATGGATGAAGTCAGGTGATTTTTCTTCCAATTATAGGTTGATTCTCTTAGGTTGAGAAATATTGGTGATCTTTTCAATAAAGATCTAGGTTTGGATGACTCAAATGTCATCAATCACGTGAGATAAATCATAGGTTGATTCAGGAACTAGAGGGGTTTTCAGCCAAATATGCCCCAAATAGTATATAAGCAAGAACAGCTAAACTTTAATAAAGATATATTGTCAATTTTGACGCTTTCCCCTAATATACCTTTTTCAATTATTATGTCTGTTTTGTTAAGTTTTGAGAGAGCCAAATTTGGAGTACTTTGCATAGAAACTGCTGCTGCCAGGAAAGAGATCCCTTTGTGTTCATTAGAGAAAGCTTGGGCAAGCTTGGAGATTATCAAGACTGTGCCCGAGGAATTCTTGGTGGGGGTAAAGGCTGCGTTTGAAGAGCTATAATTGGATTACTTTGTCAAAGAAGGTACTCCCGCCCAAGGAAACCAAATCTATGTGTGAGATTCCTGGAACCTATTATTAGGCTGTGATGAGATATTACAACAAGTGAAAGTAAAGGTGAATTGTGAAATTAAGGCTCTAAGGGCAAGGGAATAAAAGAGTGTTGAGATTATGGCCTGTTGGCAAGATGATAACAAAGTGTTGTTCCACAAAATTACCTCTCTGGAGATGAAGCTCTCCAAAGCTTTGTTGAAGGAAGGTAATGTGAATAAGAGTCAAGGGCAGGATAAAAGTGGGATGGTCTGGTTAGACCTGGATCTGCTACATCTCCTGCTTGCAAAACTTTGAGTAATTTTGAAGAGCTAGCACTAATAACATTTAAAGCTAACTCACTCCTGTGAAAAGACCCCAAGAATCTGACAGCATCAATACCAGCCAGACCAAGCTGGTACACTGACAGCTCAAAAGAACTCTCTGTTGTCACTGGGAAGGAATTGTTCATTGCTTGTTGACATGTCCTATCAATTAGCACATATTTGAGTTGGTTTTGAGCTCATTGCAATTGCAGTGCATCAAAGATCTTGCCACCAGCTCCAGTACTGATAACAGACAACGCCTATCAGCAAGGTTTAAGCTTTACCTCCTGTTGATAGATCAGCTCTTTCCTATAACCTTTTCATTAAACCTTCAAGTGGTAGATTATTTGGTATCAAAACAACCCACCCAGCTTGCACATTCCTGATCTATGCTAGATCAAAAGTGATGGAAGATACCATTCCATAAGTTTGTGGCCCTGCAATTAAAATGATCATATCAAGCAGCATTTATGTCAAATGCTAGAAAGACATATAAAATCATGTTGACACTCTCAAAGGAACAGCTAGACTAGGAAAGGTTTAAGGTTCTAGAATGACACTATTAAAATGGTGCTGGTTAGTAGCAGTAGGGCTGTGCAGAGCATCAAAGTTAAGTGGTTAAAAGCTGCATGTTTCAGCTACTTTTACCCCCAGTCTATGCCCTATAATAAGAATTCTTAGCAAGCAAATACCATAGAGAAGTTAAAGCCAGTCAAACTTAAAATCAGATTATAGGATATAGATAATAGCTTCTCACAATACCGGATCAAACATACATGGAACTCAGTACAAGATGGCTCAGAGATGCTAAAGCTTCCTATCCTTGAGAAAGTAGGCCAGATTTTCTTTGAGGATCCCATAGTACCTTTTCACTGCCCTCATCTGCTTTGAGATTCATCTTGTTTCCTGATGCCTCCCTTGAACAGGAAAGCATATATCAACTGCTGAGGGTTTCAGTGGCCAGGACTTTTTTAGAGCTTGGATTATTTCCCCATAACCTTGGGGTAGATTACAATACCAACCTTCAGAGAAGAGTTGTCTTGATTGGGATATCCTTGACCTAACTATCAAAGTTCCAAATGATTCATTCACTGCCTTTCCTGATGCAGCCTGCTCCTTGGAATACTCTGATCTGCTGAGTCTCAGAGTATTCAATGAAAATATAAAATGCTTCTTGATTTGTACTGATAAACAGTTGGCAGGTTAAGGTATCATAGAAGGAATCCACTTCCTCTTTTCTTATCTGGGAAAAGGCAGCCAAGTGGCTGAAGGAGCATTTAGCCTATTTTCTGCCTTCTGTATTGACAGTGTTGTGAATGCCGCCATTCCTATGGTTTGATTTTGCATTTGATGGGTTGTTTTGAGGAAAAATCTCATTCTTTTTCTTTTGCCTCTTGGAATGAGTCTGGCTCCAAATTGGGAAATTCAATTGTTCAGTTGCCTGATTCTGCGCACCTCACTTGTCCCACCCATGCTTGTGGCAAGTGATCCTACTGTCCTGATAGTGCTTTGTGATATTTTCAACCACTATATACTCTATTTCTTATTTACCAATAAAAATTAAGTTCTATTCACATATTTGTCTTTGTGTCTCCCAGTACCTTGGTGGCTCTCTAGTCACGTCTAGTAGATATCATTCAATCAGGGCAACAAGGTAATCACATAGCCTTCCCTGCTATTCTAACCAAGACTTAGTACAAATCAATCCAAAGGTTAGGATTTCCTGTTGTGACTCTGTGCTGCGCCTCAGATCACAACAAAAATGGTTCTCACTACAGGGGCTGTAAGCCCCTTGGTTATCCCTTTTGCAACCACATTTTCAGGTCCTTTGCCTCCTTCTATACAAGAGCTGACTTCACCTGAAATCACCAGTCCTCCTATCAAAGCAGACATTAAAGACCCATATATTATCCCTACTGTGCTGAACCTTGGAGATGGTCCCCTTCTAGTGGCCTACCCTTTGGGCACCCCTGACTTGGAACAAGTCATGACAGTAGCCCTTGGGCTAGCCCATGTGGGGCCATCTCTTGCCTCCAGCTACAGTTCAGGCAAGCGGAATACTATGAATTGATTGTGGCTCCTCAATTTCCACAGCATCTCCTCTCAGCAGCTGGCTCTGTTATGCATCTTTTGACATCCTCTGTACAACCTGCCTTAGCCCACTATCAAATGGTGTTAGGGCTCCACATTCAGGAGATTTCATCCCTACAAGCAGCTGTCACTCATACAGGGATCAGTTTTCTGCCTACCAGAAGTGGATCTACTCCCTGTTTACTTATTTTCAGACCATCAGCTCAACTCTGTCACTTCCCAAACTCTCTTGGTTAATCCCATCAAGCAAATGTGACAGTATATCCCCAAATATGTAAGGGATCATCTGTATGAGTTTCACTGGTTGAAACAGCCCTGGCAAACCCAAGTAGACTTTACCCTGAACACCTATCTCACCAACTCCAAACCTTGTGCAGCAGCTCAATGGGTTCAGTGTGTACTCCTTTGATCAATTACAACATGTGGCAGACCTTGCTGCTAAAGGCCTTTGCAAGCTGGGTGAAGGATTTGAGCAAGAAAGGGTTTCTACCGCTGCTTCCATTATCAAGCTCTAGACTCAAGTGAATGAATTGTCTACACCCAAGCCAGATGTTCCTCCTTCCCCCATCTGACAATTCGATGGATAGAGAACAGAGGTTATGTGATGCCGTTTGAGAGCTGTGAGTGTCCACCCCCAGTCAAGATTACCCTACTCAAGCACCTCAGCCAGATCCACAAGTGCTTGCTTTGACGACTCAAGTTGCTGAGCTACAGCAAGAGTTTGCTGCCTTATGCAAAATGGAGGCAACTGCTGCAAGTCCACTTGAGTTATTGATGAAGATGGCCGCTATCCTGGCCTGTCAGGAGCCCCAAAAATCCACTGGGCTAGAGAGTTGATTGCTCTAGCCAATGAGGTGGACCACCTGCAAAGAGACCACTCCAAACTTGATAAAGACGTGCAAGAAATGAGTGAATGAATTGATTCTGTGAATGATTGGTTTGCCCCTTGCCTCTCAGTGGGCCTCTCCACTACCTCCCAGCTGGCTGAGCTTTCCACAGTAGTAACAACACAAGGCCAATGCCTAGACGTTACTGAGAAACAGACCACCCTAGCTAATAGTACAGGTGCCCGCACTGTTGAGACCTTGACTGGTTTTGAAGAGAGTGTTTGTCAGCTGTGGCTAGACAGTTCCTCCAAATCTGAAGCAGGATTCTCCCCACGCATAAATGTACTCAATAGCAGCAATGGTGATCCAACTCCTGAAGCAGACTTCAAACCTACCTTTAAGCAAGTCTTTGACCCTAAAACTTCTACCATTGCAGCTATCCTAAATATCTACAAAATTTTATGAGGAGAGCCTCTGATGAGGTTAAGGAACACCTTCTAGCCTGCCTGCAACTAACCTGTCAGGAGGCAGTGGTGCTAGAACTGCCCACCATTGAGACTTTGGAAGAAATAAAGCAGTTTCTGATTTTTAAGTTTGATGGCAACCTTAGTTTGGAAGTGAAGAAGGACGCCTCCATGCACCTTGCTTTGAAACCCAAGGAACTCTAGCTGAATTTGCAGATAGATTCTACATGGAGGGACAGCAACTGATCACAAGCCGCCAGTTGACTGCATATGAAGTGTAAATGGCTTGCGCCCAAGCCCTCAAGGTTAAACAGCTCCTGTGTCTTCACTTCAAGGCCCATAAAGCCATGATTTCTTCCATGAAGAGCATAAAGACACTATTGCAGTATATACACATTACCCATTCTGGGGCAGTTATACAGGAGAATTGTGCTGTCTCTACCTCTGGTTTATCTTCATGTGATCTGTGTATCCTTACCATGAACTTTGCATAATCCTCCTAGACGCCAAGGTTGCCACAGCTGTGGCCAGATAGGTCAACATTCTTGAGTCTGAACCAATCCTTGGGTTGAAGGGGCTGGTCCCAAGGAGGAAGCGCAAAAAGAACAGTCAACCTAGAGACAGAGACGCTCTTGGTTGACAATTCTTTCCAGCCTCCTTAAATTCTCCCCTTAATAGCTGACTCTGAGCCTGCTGAGTCTGAGGCTCCTCCCATTCTGCTGCTGTTTCACAACATCTCTGACAACTCTGACGTGGATAATTCAGACATTGATGATCCCAAGCCTATGGGTATTCAGTTCTTAACGTCCCCAAAACCATTGTGGTCCCTTATAAGTTACGCTCTGAGAAAGCTACAACAACTGACAAGCCTATGTCTGAAGCCAAAGAAGTTGTCTCTTGCCCATAACTTACCCAAGCTAAGAGGTCTCCTGTGCTTGTAGAGTTGTCTGAGGAAGTTGCTGAGGTTGCTGACGCTGTATTTAAGAACATTTTGGTTTTGCCTTCTCTCCAGAAAGTCATAAGGAGTTTCCAGGCTTGAGATACATGATTAAAAAGTGGGAAAAAGAACTTGCAGAAGCCCAGGACATCTTGGTGTTGTAACTGTTATGTTTTAGCAGAGTTACAAGGGGAAAATATTTAGAAACTATATAACAATCTTTATTGAGAGATAGTGATTAAATATTCATTGTGAATTAAGGATAACAGGAACATGATTGTGTTGATCACATGGCTGGATGGTGAAGGGGGTGGTTTGATCCTGGTAATGAGTCAAGCGCCAAAAGGAGGTAGCCAACATAAAGGATTGTCATCTGTTCATGTTGTTGGATTTGGTAATTTGAGTTGACTTCATAGTCTGGCTTTGAGTGGCCAGGTAATTGGATTGTGGATCATGAACCCACTTGTTTGGGACCTTGCTGACAGGTCAAGCCTGCTGTTTTGAAACCCCACAACTGAAGGTTGGCCTCCTCTGGGGGTAGGTCATCAGGCAGGTTGTCAGGGGCCTGGGCGCCATACTGGACTAGCTGTTGTTCTATGGTGGACAGGGAAGTTTTGTGTTGTTTTTGTCTTGCTTTTCAGGTCTCAGGAAATTGTGGTATAGGGGTTGTCTTGTTTGTACTTCCTGAGTCCTTGCACAAGGTAACTGATATTGTTGTTTACCTTTAGAATGATTTCTGGACCTACTTTCTTGGGTTGTAGTTTGCTTTTATCAACGTTCATGACCCAAAATTTGTCCCCAACTTCATGTCTATCTTGGATGGGGACAAAGGTTTTTTGCAGACGCTTTTTTTCCTTTTCTGTTTGCTTGCTGTTGGCCTCTATAACTTGAGGGTCTGAGCGCGGGGGGACTTTACTTGGGATTCTCTGTTTGGGTCCTGTCAATGCTTTGATGATATTTGGCTGTGTGCCAAATACCAACTCAAAAGGGCTTTTTCCAGTGGATCTGTTCACTTGGGTTTGGCACACAAGTAGTGTAGTCAATAGCTGCTTATAACAGTCTTCAGGTCTCCCAGCAGTGAGTTTGGCCAAGGCTTGCACACGGCTGCCATTTAGCCGCTCTACACTTCCATTGGCCTGTGGGTGGTATGGTGTTGTCAAAATATGTTTGACCCCATTTTTAGTGAGGTATATGTTGGTGTTTTTGGAGGTCAATTCTTTCTCTCCATCAGTTATCAGGAGTTCTGGATTTCCAAACTTACTTATTATCTCTTTTCCAATGAATTGTTGTACGTCATTGCCAGTGTGTGCCTTTACTGCTTGGGCTACTGGCCATCTTGTAGCAAAGTAAATGGCAGTGATGATGTATTTCTTATCATTGTGTTTCCCTGGCATGGAGCCAATGACGTTGAGGACCCACACCTTGAAAGGTAGTTGTGTGCGGATGGGTAGTACTGATTTTGGAGGGGCTTTGCTTTTAGCAAATTTCTTGCATACTTCTCATTGGTCTAGGACTTCCTGAACAATACAATACAGGATTGGCCACCAGGCCTTGTGTTTAAGGAACTTGTATAGGTTTTGACTCTTAGTGTGTCCAAGGTCTCTGTGATATTGTAGGATGGTGTCTACCCGCTGATGTGTGGGGATATAAGGGATGGTAGTACCATCAGACATTTTTTGTGCAAGGTCCTGTACACGTCAGTAAATAGGTGTTTGTTTTTTATGACTGTTTCCTTTGTTATGTTGGTTGTACCAGGAGGGAAACCCTTGTCTTTTGTTTGTAGTACCAAGAGCGGCCAGTCTGGGTCAAGCCCATTTTTCCCTCTAGTGGCACAGACATACAGGCGCAAGAGAGCATCTGTCATAGCAAGTTCTGGACCAGGTTTGTACTGTATGAGCATATTGAATCTCTCCAAGAGCTCCATCCAGCGCGCTTGGTGGTGAGATAGATTTTCTTGGGTTTTGAAGTATATGAGCAACTTGTGGTCAGTCAATGCCGTGAATTCTTCCTGCCATTCTAGATAACAACACCATTTGACTAGGAAGTGTATGATTGCTAATAACTCTTTGTCAAGTATGGGGTAATGAAACTTGCCATCTGTCAGTTTACGTGACTCATAGGCCACAGGCAGGAAGTCACCATCATTGTTCTTGATTTTTTGTACTCCCCCAATGGATGCGTCTGAGGCGTCAGTTTCCATTTGGTATTCCCCGTCACATTTGGGATATTGCAGAATAAGAGCTGTTGTGAGCTTCTCCTTGAGGCGTCTGAAACAGAAGTCACATTGGGGGGTCCACACAAACTTGGGTTTGGTGCCCGTTATGTCAGATAAAGGGGTAGTCAAAACACCACAGTCAGGTATGAAGCGGCGTACATAGGCCACCATCCCCAAGAAGGTGTGGAGTTCCAACTTATCCTTGTTAGTGGCATCTTGCAGATGGCCTTTATCTTTTGACTGTTAGATTTGATGCCATCTTTTGAGACTGTGTCCCAGGAAAGGCAATTGCTTGCAGAAGAACTGGCACTTGGAGGGCTTGGCCAGAATTTTGTGTTGTGCCAGGGTAGCAAAGACAGCCTCTAGGTCTTTGTGGTGTTGTTCCACCAAGGGGCTGTAGACAATGTGGTTGTCTAGGTAAACTAGGGCATGTTTGTCTATGTGTGGAGAAAACGCCTCATTTATGAAGGTCTCAAAGGTGGAGAGAGAGTTTGTCATGCCAAAGTTGAGCACCACACACTTGTAGGAGCCATATTTAGTGTGGAAGGCTGTTTTGGATTTGTCTTCCTCTTTAATACAAATCTGGTTGTAGCCTGAAGTTAGGTCAATATTGGAGAAGACTGTGGCTCCTCCCAAGGCGTCAAAGATTTTGTTGATCAGTGGTGTTGGGCAACAACACTTGATGGTAACTTTGTTTAGGGCTTGGTAGTCTGTGACCAGACACAAGGTACTGTACTTCTTGGCCACAAAGAATACAGCAGCCCCAAAGAGAGACTTCAAGGGGCAGATAAGTCCTTTCTCCAACACTTCCTTGAGGTAGGAGCATATGGTATTTTCTTTGTTTGGGGTCAGCCTATAGATAGGACATGCTTTGGGTACCACTCATTTGAGCTGGATGGAGTGTTAAATGTGTTTCTCTGGGGGCAACCCAGGTAGAGCTTCCTTGAAGATTTCTGGATGACAGGCCACAATTTTGAAATCCTAAGGTGTGGAGATATCCTGGTGATCTTTGAAGTGTATGATCTTGTACTGGCAGGAGTTCCAGTCAATCACTTCCAGGGTTTCTTTTTTTGTCCAGGGTCTCTGTGATGCGCACAAAGATGTGGTTGTAAAGGAGTTGGTCCAATGAGTCAGGGTAGATATGATGGTTGACAACTTCACGCTTGATGGTCAACACTGAGGTTGCCCAGTCTATGTGATGATTGTTTTTTTGTAAATAATTCAACCCCAGTACAATGTCAAACTTTGGAAAATCAATGATGGGGCCTTGGATGGTGGAGTGTAGATTCTTGAGCATGACAGAGAAGGGAGCAGTTTCCCTTATCACAGTGATGTGATGTTCATCAGCTAAAACCATGGTTTTAATCCGCAAAGGATTAGTGACTAGCTTGAACTTGTCCACAAAGCTGCTGTTGACTAGGGTTCAATCCGCGCCCAAGTCCAGGAGTACTGAGCCTGTATAACTGCAAAAACAAAAAGGATATGACATCAGTTTATTGGGATGTCTGGTAATGGTGTATAGTACCAGGTCCTCCAAGGGTACTTGGATCATTGGGCATTGGTCCACGTCCTTGGGTTGGTACTCATCATTAGGCAAGTCAGACTTGTGTGGGGAGAGCTTGGCTTGCTTAATGCTCTCCCTGGGCTTTTCCCTTGTCTTGATTGCCTTCTGTGGCAGTGATGCAGAAATGAGTACAATTTTACTGGCCATTGTTCCCACTTCCATGTCCATTTGAACCTGTGGGTTTATGGTTGGTGTTATTCCTGTTGCTTCCTGGGGGTGGTTAAGTGGAGCGCCCACCTGTGTGAGAATCCTTAGATCTCTCTTGTTTTCCAGTTTGTGCCTTATAGAGGGTGTTGGATGTTTGTTCTGCTTTTTCTGCCTTGCAGTACAGAATTTTGCAGGTTGGTTGCCTGTTCCAGGTTCATTTGTCTAATTAAATGTGATTTAAGGGCGTCATATTACATGAGGTGTGTGGCTAGGTGTTAAAGGCCATGTCAGAGGGTGCGCAAAGTCGGAGTTCCTTGTAGGTGCAGGTGAGTTCCTTCACAGTGCCTGTCTGGGTCAGGTTCTTTACTTGGCATATGATCATGAGCGCTGTGTCCTTGAGCACAAACCTTGCCAAGAAGTCTTGTTTGAAAGAATCCAAGTTCTTCTTGGTGTTTTCTTTGTGCCACTTGTTGCACCAAGTGCTAGTGTTGTAGTTCATTTGGATGGATATTTCTGCAATCCAAAATTATTGCGGGCATTTCATCTGGGCCAGCTTGCTCTGGGCGGACTGAATCCATGCTTAAGCGTTGTTTTTGTTGGCCCCAGCAAAAGGTTCTAAGGCAGCACTTTGTAGTCTTTGGGCTACGTAGGCAGTCATGGTATTTTTGTTGGTTGGTTGCGGAATGATGGCGGCTGTCTAGAAAAACCCTTGTGCAGACATGGCGTTGAAGGCAGGTAGTGGAATCATTGTGTTCTGGTACAGGAAAAAGCCATCAGGTATCTTAGTACCAGGGGTGTATGGGGTCCAGTCCAGCAGTTGGCCAAGCATAATTCTGTCAAGGATTTGTTGGCCAAAGCAAGTACAGGCAAGAGGCAGAATTTTACAAGATGAGGTAGGATGGGAAACCTACCTGTGCTACCAATTTTGTAACTGTGCTGTTTTAGAAGAGTTACAAGGGTAAAGGCTATTTAGAAACTAGATAACAATTTTTGTTGAGAGATAGTGATTATATAGTCATTTTGAATTAAGGATAACAGGAACATGATTGTGTTGATCACACGGCTGGATGGTGAAGGGGGTGGCTTGATCCTGGTAATGAGTCAATTGCCAAAGCAAGGTATCCACCATAAGGGATCATCATTTGTTCATGTTGTTGGATTTGGTAATTTGAGTTGACTTCCTAGTCTGGCTTTGAGTGGCCAGGTAATTGGATTGCAGGTCATTAACCTGCTTTCTTGGAACCTTGCTGGCAGGTCAAGCCTGCTGTTTTGAAACTGGCTGTCCTTCCACCCTTTGTTTGTACTACTACTTGGGTGGAAATATCCATCTAAAAGGTGAAAATCAAGGCCGTCTTAGTTACAGGGTCTCCTGTTGATGTTGTCTCCTTGAAGCTTGTCAAGAAGCTCAAGCTTGCCCCTAACCTTAACTATCACCAGTAGTATGGTACAGCTGGGCTATCTATGACTTGCTCTATAGGAGACTATTTTGCACTTCCCATGCAGTTTGGCAAACTACTCTTGGCTGTGCCTGCTGTTGTCTTAGAAAATGAGAGTTACAATATCCTAGTTGGTACTCAGTTCCTTAGGGAATAAAATGAGATAATCAACTTGAAAGATGGCTACCTCTCTATCTTAGGGTAAAAAGTTCCTCTGATCTTTGAAGAGCCTGTTAAAGTCCCTGGGAAACGCCTCAAGACGTGTGCCTTAGAATATCCCACCAGTGTTTTCACCCTGAAATACTGTACCCATTCATCCAACATGAAGTGTCATCCTATGGCTTGCCCTGCGTCTGAAGGGATTCCTCTCCTGGCCACCTCTGCTGTAACCATTCCCCCTGGATCTCAGGCTATCCTAGACTCAAAATATTGTATGAGCTACCTGAGCATACGTTCCTAGAGTTATACTCTCCTCTCTTTCTAGGACACAACAAACCCTACCTCTGCCTGGGAATCTTGGATGTCTCTCATAAAGACCCTGTTAAATTGCTGGTAGGCAGCTTAACCACTCTACCAATACATGTGTCTAGAGTGGCAGGTTGTTGACTATGGCAAGTTGCTGAATGCTCCTGATTTCCTATTGCTACATCCCTTTGGTATGTTCCAGGATTTTAATTTACCTGAAGACAAGCCCCAAGTTCTATCCTTGTTCACTATGCAAGATTTCTTGCAGCTATTTCTGGTCCAATAGAAGGAAGTGCTTGATTTTCTAGATTAGTTCTCAGATATCTTTACTAAAGATAGCACTGATTATGGTCTAACAAAAGGAGTTATTCACCAGATTGATACTGGTGACACTCCCCCTTCTGCGCTAAACCATATTACCACAGTCACATAGAGGACGCTCAGGTATCTAAAGAGCTCAAACAACTTTTAGACGCTGAGCTACTGGGACTTCCCAAAGTCTGTGGGCCTCCCCATTGCTCATAATGAAGAAGAAGGATGGAGGTCATTATATTTTGATGGACTATATAAGATTAATCTTCTTAACCAAAAAGGATTCTTACCCCCTGCTATGTATTGATGCTTTCTGCTGCCTTGGAGGCTCTAAGTTCTTCTCTGCTATGGATCTAGCATCAGGGTAATGGTAATTTAATCTCTCTTCCAAGGATAGACAGAAGGCTGTGCTCATTACGTCACAGCAGGTTCCATCATGCCAGGAATTATCTGGACAAGTAGGAAGGCTCAAAAAGCCAACAAAACATTAACAAAATTGACCCAATTAACAGATTTAAATCAAATGGTTGATCAAAAACGGGTTACAGCTGCTCCAGTCTGCCAGCTGAAACCAAGTCCCCCTTGCAAGCTGATGTTGATAAATTGACGTAATATGAGGGTCACCCAATATGAGCTTGTTAATCAGTATGGTTGTCAGAGACTAGTCACGCAAGGGTTCTTTGCAATCTGGACTAAATACTTACTTAGCAACGTAGAAGGAATAGTAGGTCAAGACTCAGGTGGTATTGCTTAGTCAATTTTTCTGATATATATTGAATAGTTTTCCCTGTTTCAACTCTAAGAGATGAGTCCTCCCAAAATTTACTCAATAAAAAAATGAATATCACTTGGTCTAATTTACTTTAAAAAATGCATCCTGTTGTTGGATTGTTACAATATATTCTGTACAATCTAATTCTCAACCAAATCATTTCTGGAAGATGGGGCCTTGCAGTTGGAACTTTGTTGTTGGTGCTGCCCAATGTTAATTCAATGCCTGCCAATCTTGGAATGGTTCCCCCTATTCTTGAACCTAAAAATTGTGTTACATCTCAATGTCCTGAATTTTATTCTGAAAATACTCTGATGTTTTCACAGGCTATTTATCTTGGGCTACTTTGGTTAGAATTACTTATTTTACCTCATACTAGTTTTTCATTTGGAAATTTTACAAAGCGGTATTTGAAGCTGTGTGGGTGGTTAATCATTAACTCTATGTGCATTTGGGTTTTATTCCCCACCACCTAGAGACAGCTTCTTACCATCCTGCAATTTCTGTCACACATTACTTCTGAAAGGCTTTTTGAGCCTACACACATATTTCAAGGACTCTACAATGCCCCAGCTACCTTCCACTAAACTATGGATTCCATCCTCTGTGACTTGAAGCTCTCATGTGTTTTAGTGTACTTAGATAATATAAATGTCTTCAGTGCTACCTTCACCAATTACCTGGCCCATCTTAAAGAGGTGTTCATAAAGATTTGTGAAGCTGGACATAAGTTAAAACCATCCAAGTGTGCTTTCTCAAGGAACACCTTGAATTCTTGGGCCATGAGGTAACCCAGACAGGGATTCACCCAATGACCAAGAAGGTTGAGACCATTGACAAAATGCTTTCATCCTCCAACCTGCAAGAAGTACAAGTCTTTATGGGCATGATGGATTACTACAGACAGTTCATCCCCAACTTTGACAATACTTGTGAACATTTGGTCCAGCTGTTACACAATATCCCTTTCAAATGAACTGCTAGTTAGCAACAAGCCTTTGAGACTCTTAAACAAAAACTCAAAGAGGCTCTCATCCTAGTGTATCCTGACTACAATAAGGAGTTTTTTCTATACACTGATGCTAGCAACCTAGCTATTGGGGCCATCCTGGGTTAAACTAGATGATGAGGGTATGGAGCATCCTATAGCTTATACTTATTGTGTCCTAAATAATCACAAGAAGAATTATAGTGTCACATAAAAAGAGTGCCTTGAAATGTTGCATGCAGCCAAACAGTTCCGCTATTATGTGTATGACACCCATTTCACTGTGGTCACTGATCACTCTTTGCTTAAGTGACTACAGCGACTTAAGGAATCAGAAGGACAACTAGCTAAATGGGCTCTCAGTCTGCAAGGTTATGACTTCACTGTGCTACATTGTCCCAGGATTAAACATCAGAACACAGATAGATTATCCAGAATGCCTATCCTTGCTCTACACCCTGCTGAGGCTGATCAACTGTATGAGTTAATTGGATGTCCTTCCTCTTGGGAGAGCAAGACAGAAGAAGTTTGAATTGCTCTTTCCAAACTATCCAAAGACACCCTCATTTTTGACAATCAGCTTTTCAAGAAAGTACAAGAACACTACTTGCCCTATTTAAGGCCTAGTCTTTGCCTGTTGTTGGTGCTTCAAGCTCATAAAGAGACAGGACACATAGGCATTGCAAAGACCTATGACTGGCTCCAGAAAAGCTATTTCTGGGAAAAAATTTGCCTGCTGATTCCAGAGGTCATAGCAAGTTGCCACAGTTTGCAGCTCCAGCAACCTTGAGCTGCCTCTCACAAGTTCAAGCTAGTTCCCCCTCAACACACATTTCACACTGTCAGCATTGACACTGTAGGGCCTCTCCCCTGCTCTTGCTCTGGTTTTTGCTTTATCCTGGTTGCTGTTGATCATTTCAGCAAGTGGGCAGAGGCTTGTACTACTAAGGATATCACTGCCAAGACAACTGCTGCCTTTCTGAAGCAAGACATATTCTTCCCCCATGGATGTTGTGGGGTTCCTGGTCACCAGTCCCCAAAGTGTGTCCTGGGTCATAGCCAGGGAATGGATTGGAGGAGTTGTCATTCCCCAATAGTAGTGAGTGATTGGTTAGCAGCTTGTACTTGGCCTGCATAAGATCAAACTCTTCCAGTACCTTTCTAATTACCAGGCAAGTGTCTCCACCATACACATGTACTTTGGCAGGCGCCAGCCCTTCTGTAGCTGATACCAATCCTGTAATAGTCTAGTAAATTCTCTTCCAATAAACTTCCTTCCTCTATCTGTCATTTAAAGATGCCTAGTCATCTTTCCTACTTCTCCTGGGCAGACTTACTAGAGGCAAATTTTCTGCAACCTTGGTAATAGGGTTCCTCCTCCCCTGGGCTAGGGTAGAAGATATGGGGTAATTTACTCATAGAGCTTATATTTTTTATCACAGGAGATTTGGGTAGGGGCCATAATAGGCTTTTTACTCATGGTCAGAAGGAAGATCCCATTAGAAACCTTCTGATATATGGCCTTGGTATAGGGAACAATGAGGGTTTTTGCCAATACTTGGAGTCCTTTAACAATCTATTGGACTCCTTGCAAAAGGTCTTTGGCTCCTGCACCTTTGTCTTGGGCTCCTGTGCTTTGGTTTTGTGCTCCTGCACCTTGGTCTTGGGCTCCTGTGCTTTGTTCTTGGGCTTCTGAAGTCTGTTCCAGCTCAGGCTTCCTCCTCCTGGTCTTTGGCTCCTTCTGTAACTCTTGTGGCCTTTTTAATCCACTTGATCCAGTCCCTGAAGAGTCTCAGATAGCTCTCCCTTTTATAGCCCCTTGTTTCAGACCAAAAACCTCTCTTAGAACTCTGGCTTTCAAAATCTTGAACTATCCAGTTTTTCTCTTTATATAATATATTAAACTTTGAAACTTACTTCAGCCAATGTAAGCTCAGAATTTTATGCTTCTGCTCCTCATTTTTTAGGCTTTAACTCTTAAGTTATAGCCCTTAAAACATTGATTGATTAGACTACAGCTTGCAGCCAATCATACACCTCAATTCAATGGTTTTGCCAAAAGGTTTCCCTGGATGACTTGCTCTTGACCCTGGTTTGAACCCTAGGCAGTCTTGCTCCGGGTAAACAACTTCTCTGCATTTCAAACGGTTTTGCTGTGATTCCTATCATGTTTCTCAGGCTAAACTTGAGCGCTTCTGTATATATTTTACTTAAGCAAATTTTGTCCTTTGATTTTTCAACGTTTCTCCATGTTTCCCCGTGTTTTCCTTAACGTTTCACAACTTTGAACCTGCTTGCTGCTCACCCTCTTTCCTCTCCTAGTTGTGCTTGGAAAAATTTGCCCTTTTGTTCTTCCAGTTTCTCTGTCCTTTTTCTGGCTTCTTTTCCACTTTCTTCTGGTCCACTTTCCTCTTAATAAATTTACAGTTTTAATACCCTGTAAACCATTTTTTTCTCATCTTTCTTTCTTTCTTTCTTTCTGAACACATGGTAGTTCATTATTTTTTAACATATTTAGGCAGTATTTAAGTATTATTTAACTGCTTCTTTCTATTTATATTTCTTCTTTAAAGACACCAAAATCAACTTTTCCAGCCTCTGCATCTAGTCTGGCTAGTCCTTCCAAGTCACCTTCTGGTCCTGTACTCACATCTTCTAGCCCTTTCACCATTTTTTCAGCTAATCAGCCCATCTTAGTGCACCAAACAGCCCCTCTTCAGTCTTTATCTTTGCTAAGAACCTCCTTGGTTCCACCTGCACAATGAACCTTTATGGTTCCAAACTTCAATATGAACCAGCAGTCCTTCAACTAGCCTTCTCTGTGATCAAACAGTTCCTCTCACTAGTCTTCTCTGCTGATTCTGTTAATCACTTTGGTTCTTTATCTCAGTCCCTGTTACCAGAACTTGTAGACCCAGGCATGAGTCTACATTGAGCTGGTGTTTGACTGGGCCCTTGTAAGTGGCAATCCACTTAGGCCATCATACCATAGATCAATGTCTATGTGTTGTTTTTACTCACTAGGTGATTAAGTCTGGGCTTTCAGTTGCAGAGTAATCAGCTCTACTTCCCAGAGTCCTGATCACACCAAGTTCTGCATCTTGCTTCCCCAAGCAAACCGCCTTGATGACACCTCTGAGCGAATTCATGCCCTCCAGTGCTCACCTTGGGTTCCCCCAATAGCTCTCATGGGGACATAAACAAAGAAACCCTACCAGTCTGTTAGGTAGGATGCTTGCTTACAGACCTCCTGTAAGCGTATCAGGGTACATAGAGCCCTCAGAGCTCTTCCCCTCCCTAGAAGCCTGCGCTACCAGCCAGGGGTCCAAAACTCACAGCCCTGGTAGTCAAGTCCCCTACCATGCTGGCATACACTTCCATCCTGGCAGCCTGTGTTACCTTCCAGGGTCTAAACATCTTCTATCCTGAGCAGCAAACGCTACCCATCAGGCTGGATCACTCCCCACCCCAAGCAGCTAAAGTTCCCTGCTGAGCTATCTCATCCCTCACCCCAAGCAGCTACAGTTCCCTGCTGGCTGAGGACCTCTAACCCTCAGCAGCCAATATCTTCTGCTGGGTGGAGGCAACATCTGCCCCTAGTAGTCTTTACACCTACTAGCTAGGCCTTACCGTCCCTAGTAGCCATCATTCTCCACTAGGCCTCTACCTGTAATCAACCAATCAACAACTTGTCAATCTGGAGCATAGCATCTTTATTTGAAGTCAAATAATCCCTTGTCTGCAAAACCTCTTACATGTGAATCATCACAGCTGCCCTCAAGTGTTGTTGTCTAATAATAGGACTAACTTCAACGCCAAGCTAGTAACCTCTGTTTTTGAAGCCTTGGGGTCTCACCAGTTTTTCTCTGCCCCCTATAATCCTTCCACCAATGGGGCGTTTGAGCGTACAAATTCAACTCTGGTTTCTATCATGAGGAAACTCACTTATTCTGACGCTGCCAACTGGGATCTATACCTACCTGCTACTCTCTTTGCTTATTGCCTTTGCAAACATTGTGTCACTGGAAATCCCCCTTTGTTATGCTTTACTGGTAGGAGGCCACCAATCTGTTGTCCTGAGGTCCCCTCTACTCTCTTCCAATAAGGCCATGAATCCTGATGACCATATCAAAGATCTAGTCAACTGCATCATTGATATACAGGCTACTGCATAAACTTCTGTGTATGAGACCAAAGTGCTTGAACTTTCTCCCAATAATGCTGGATGCTCCCCCTTGCCAAATTTGATGTTGGCAACCATGTTCTTTATTATCAGCATATAGTAGGGGGACATAATCATAAGCTAGACTTGTTGTGGATTGGGCCCTTGGAAGTGACTTTCAAACAAGGGTCCAAATACACTATGAAGCTCCTCTCCAGTGGTTGTCCTTTTGCTTGAGTGCATGCCAAGTTCCTCCACAAGTACTACCCCCTAAGGCTAATCTAGGGGGGGCAATATTGTAAATGCCGCCATTTACCATGTTTTGATTTTGCCTTTGATGGGTTGTTTTGAGGAAAAATCTCTATCTTTTGCTTTTGCCTCTCAAAATGAGTCTGGCTCCAAATTGTGAAATTCAATTGTTCAGCTTCCTGATTCTGCGCAACTCACTTGCCCTACTCATGGTTGTGGTGAGTGATCCTACCATCCTGGTAGCGTTTTGTGGTATTGTTAACCACTATATATTCTATTTCTTATTCACCAAATAAAAATTAAGTTCTATTCATATTTTTGTCTTTGTGTCTCCCAGTACTTTGACGCCTCTCTAGTCATGTCTAGTAGATATTATTAAATAAGGGCAACAAATTAAAACATAGCCTTCTCTACCATTCTAACCAAGACTTAGTACAAATCTAATCCTAAATTTAGGATTCCCTGTTGTTTATCTGTGCTGCGCCTCAGAACACAACAGACAGGAATATACATATCAGAGCATCTTTGAAGAAGGCGTTATAATGCCTGCTGGAAGTGAAAATACCTCCCTGGGGGACCTTGTGAAAACTTAAAAAAGCATTGGTATGGGCCAGCTCAAAATCATCCATATAATGTGAGTGATGGGGCAAGCTCTCTGGCTGCTTATTGGTTGGAATGAAATCTTCTTTTTCCAAGTGGGACTTTTCTTCTTCAACCCTTGGGTCTCCTTGGGCAGTTATTCCAAGGTGAGGGTTATCCTATCCAGTCTTTTCTTGATAATGATGGAAAGTGCGGACTTAATGTTCTTCTTACTATTAGAAAAAAAAATAAGATGAGTACAAGATTATTAGCTTTCTCAAAGGTGTTTTATAGCTATTTGCAATGCTTTGAGGTTATTGAAAAAGTACCATCATAAGCCTTTGTTGAAGTATTGTTTTTATCTGGTGCTATGCTATCCAAAAGAAAGACCCACACAATAAAACAGTTATGTAACTGTTTAATCATTCTACTCTGTTTAGATTATTTAGCTCTAGACTTGACTTTGGGCCGTCTAAATGCAGCAAATAATTCAAATAGTTATTACATACTGCTTGGTATTTAATTCTGGTAATTTGTTCAAAATTTTGGCAATACAGATCCAGTTCCTCAATCAAAGTAACTGTTTGAAACTAGTTATTATGTTGTCATTATATCATATCTGTACCAATGCCTACTCATCTTTGTTTAGTCACACATCTGCAAGGTGCCTCCTGTAGATAATTAATGCTGTTCCTAGTTCTTGGATATGAAATTAATTGGATATAAACAAATAAACAGGGTTTATTTAGGTTTTATTCATATGCCTGCTAGCAAAGGGTTAATTTAACAAGTAGTTAAAGTATTAAAGTATCAGACTTATAGACCAACTATTTTTTAAAAAATATTCCTCCATCTAGTAGGTTCACAATATCTGGTCTTGCACTCAAAAAGGCTTTTTGAATCCTGGACATCAGCAAAACATATAACTTTCTAGTAGTATTAACTTTAACATCATGGAATGGAAGCCCACATCATGACAGGATAGCTTCTGCACTCAGTGAGAATAAGCTAATGAATGAAAATTGCATAAACTCCCTCGGTGCTCAGAGAAAAGTCCAAGTCTAAGAAATACCTCTGGAGCTTTATTAAATCACTAACTGAGCAATTTGTGAACCATTGAGGATGAGCAGGGCATCTTTGAAAGTCCAAGTGAAGTTTTTTTCTTGGTGGTTGTAATGTCAAAACAGCAGGCTTGACTGTCAACAAGGTTCCAACTAAGCGGGTCTGTGACCCGCAACCCAACTTCTCAATGACCCATAGCCAAACTAAGAAGTCAACTTGGATTACTAAATCCATCAACATGAACAAATGATGATCCTTCACAGTGGATATCTTGTTTGGCGCTTGACTCATTACCAGGATCAAGCCACCCCCTTTATCATCCAGCCATGTGAGCAACACAGTCATGTTCCTGTTATACTGGATTCACATTGACTATATAATCACTATCCCTCAATAAAGATTATTATCTAGTTTCATAATATTTCCCCTTGTAACTCTGCTAAAACAGCACAGTTACAACATTGGTAGAGAAGTAGGTTTTCAATCCTACTTATCCCCCAAAATTCTTCCTGTTTCCCGTACTTGCCGCAGTCAACAAATCTACAAAAGAATCATGTCTGCATCCTGCTAGAATGGACGCCATACATGCTGGGTACCAAAATACCAGAAAGATTTGTACTATACCAGATTGTGCTTGTACTGGTCCCCGCCTTAAACACCCTGTCAGTGCAAGGTTTCTTCTAAACACATATCACTACGTCTTGGGCCACAGCAGATGAAGGTACCATGCCTGCCTACATGGCCCAACAACTTTGAAGTGCCGCCTTTGAACCATTTGCTGGAGCCAATAATAATAATGTAATAGCTTGGATTCAATCTGCCCAAAGTAAACTGGCAGATAGAACGCCCACAATGCTTCTAGATTTCAGAGATATCCATCTGAATCACACATGATTCTGGTACTTGGTGCAATAAGTGGCACAAAGACCATACTGTGAAAGATTGGGACACCTTCAAAAAAGACTTCTTGACAAGGTTTGTATTGAAGGACACCACCCTCATGATTATCGGCCAAGTGAAGAACCTGACCCAGACATGCACTGTAAAGGAACTCACACACACTCATGAGAAACTTCACCTATGTGCTCCTGAAGATATGACATTTGATACTTCAGCCACACACCTCATTTACAACAACGCCCTCAAGTCACATTTTATGAGACACGTCAAACTGGGCCAAGTAACCAACCTACAGAGCCTGTACTGTGGGGCAGAAAAAGAAGAACAAACATCCAATGCCCTCCACAAGGCATAGACTAAAAAAAGACCAAAGGACTCTCATTCAGCTGGAAGCGCCAACTTCCCCCTCTCCTGGCAACCATAACAACAACAATAATAACTCAAACCATAAACCTGCAAGTTCAAATGGCCACAGTAATTGGAACAATGGACAGTCAAACCGCAAAAACTTCAGAGTCACCACTACCCAAAACAATCAGGAAGAGGCAATAGCCTAGGGAGAGCATTGAACAAGCCAAGCTCTCCCCAGACTTCCCCAGACTCACCCAGTACCAAATATTGACCTGAGGACTTGGAACAATGCCCAATGACCCAAGTGCCCTCAGGAGACCCGGTCCTTTACACTGTTGCCAGAAATCCCAATAAACTGATGACCTATCTTTTCTTTTTTTTTTGCAGTTACACTGGGTCAGCACTTCTTGACTCAAGCGCAGATTTCACCCTTGTGAACAGCAACTTTGTGGACAAGTTCAAGCTAACCACTAATTCTTTGCAGATCAAGAACGTGGTTTTAGCTGACAAACATCACATTGCTGTGTCACAGGAAACTGCCCCTCTATCTATCACGCTGGATAACCTACACTCCACCATCCAGGGCCCTGTCATTGACTTTCCAAAGTTTGACAGTGTACTGGGGTTGGATTGGTTACAAAAAACAATCCTCACATAGACTGGGCGACCCCAGTTTTGACCATCAAGTGTGAAGGTGTCAATCACCAGATCTACCCTGACTCAGTGGATCAACTCCTGCATGACCACGTTTTGGTACTCATTACTGAAGCCCTGGATAAAAAGGAGAACCTCAAGGCAATTGATTGGGACTCCTGATAGTACAAGATAATACACTTAAAGGATCACCAGGATATCACTATGCCTAAGGATTGCAAAATTTTAGTCCACCATCTAGAAATCTTCAAAGAGGCTCTACCCGTGTTTTCATCAGAGAAACACATCTAACACTCCATACAAATCAAAGGAGCATTACCCAAGGCGTGTCCTATATACTGTTTCATACCTAATGAGGATGACGCCTTCTGCGCTTACCTCAAAGATGCACTGGAAAAAGTTCTTATCTATCCCTCACAGTCCCCCTTTTGTACCACTGTATTCTTTGTGGCAATGAAAGATGGTACCCTTTGCCTTTTAACTGACTATTGCGCCCTAAATGAGTTACCATTAAGATTTGTTACCCACTTCTACTTATTGAGAATCTCTTCAATGTCCTTGCAGAGCAACTGTCTTTTCCAAGATTGACCTAACCTCAGGATACAACCAAATCTGTATCAAGAAGGAAGACATACCCAAGACAGCCTTCTGCACTAAATATGTGTCATATGAGTGTTTTGTGCTTAGTTTTGGAATGAAAATGCACCATCAACCTTTTTCATCTTAATAAATAAGGTTTTAGCCCTCCACATTGGTAAACACGCTCTAGTATACCAATACAGTATCATTGTATACAGCCTATCAGTGGAGCAACACCATAAGAATTTGGAGGCAGTCTTTGCCACCCTAGCACAACACAAGCTGCTGGCTAAGCCCTCTAAGTGCCAATTTTTCTGCAAACAGTTACCTTTCTTGGGAATATAGTCTCAAAGGATGGCATCAATCCCAATGACCAGAAAATCCAGGCCATATGTAAAATGCCAACACCAAAAGATAAGTCTGAACTTTGTACATTTTTAGGGGTTGTTGTATATGTCTGCTGCTTCATCCCTGACTGTGGCATCCTGACTGCACCCTTATCAGCCACAACTGGCGCCAAATCCAAGTTTATATGGACCCCACAAAGAGGCATCTGCTTCCAGCATCTGAAGAAAAGATGACAACTGCTTACATCCTCCAGTACCCCAAGCAATATGGAGAGTATCAAATGGGGACAGATGCCTCTGATGCCTCCATTGGAGGTGTGTTACTTATCAAGAACAACAATTTCAATTCCCTCCTGTGGCCTTAAAGTGTGTGAAATTTAACAGATGGCAAATGCTGCTACCCAATACACAATAAGGAACTGCTGGCAATTGTACAATGCCTTGTTAAGTAGCACTGCTACTTGGAATGCCAGGAGAAGTTCACTTCTCTAACCAACTACAAATCCCTCATCTACTTTAAATACAGGCTAATTTGTCTATATGTCAGGCACCTTGGATGCTATCCACAAGCAATTAGATATGCTCATACAGTAAAAACCTGCACCCAAACTTGCCATGGCAGATGCACTCTCTTGTCTATATGTCAGAGCTACAAGAGGGGAAAATGGGCTAGATTCAGATTGATCCCTCCTAGTTCTTTGCATCAAATAAAAAGGTTTTTCTCCAGGCACCACAGACATTACCAAGGAAACAGTTATCAAAAACATACCATATTTGCTGACAAATATGGAAACCTTTACTGCAAAATGACAAATAGAAGTACTATCCCATACATCCCCACACACCAGAGGGTCAACACTATCATTTGTTAACACAGATACCTGGGTCACAGAAAGAGTTGCAACCTTTAAAAAAATTTTAAACATGAAGCCTGGTGGCCAGCTCTTTACCAAGAGTCAGGAATCCAGTCTCAGGCGGCTGGCCTGCCGTTTCCAGGGGTAACTTGGGCCAGGGTTTTTGCAGGAAGGGCCCACCACAAGAGAGGAGCTAACTTTAGAAGGTAGGAAGCAGACTTCCCCACCCAAGACCACGGGCCAGCAGCCGGTACAATGGTGTCTCCCACCCCTGTGAGGGTGATGTACACTATTCCAAAAAGCTTGCTGGTATGGTCAGTTGGAAGGTCAGGTGAAGAGGCTGGTATTAGTTTGGGTGTTACAAGCGGTTCCATATAGATATTGTAGGCTGGGAGATAATTGAATTTTCCTCTAAATAGTTTTGTGGTGGAGAATATCCACGGGTCTTGGTGGCTGTATCTAATAGCGGATTGGATGCGGGCTAGCAGGTCAAGTTCAAGGATTTTCTCTGGTGTATAATCCTTATATTTGGGCTTCAAGGGATAATCAGTGAAGTGAACAGGCCCAAAGGGTGCACCAGATGAACAGAAAACTACAGGCAGTGGGGCAGGAGGGCCAGGAGATCTCAAACTGAATTGATAGACAGCAAATACAAAATATGGCAATAGCTGTAAAAGCTAAAGTAACATAATCTTTATTTAAAAATGGCAATAAGGTTTGAGCACAGAATCCATAGGCATATATAGCATTCTGCCTCCAAACTTAGTATTTTCCATCAGGGCTTTATCAAAATATTGGGAAAAGTGCAGGCAGGCAGCCAGAGGGCCTGGGTGTGGGAGCAGCAAAAATGGCACCTTGACTGGGTGTTCTCTCATTGGTCAGAACGTCCAATTTGGTCACTTGATTTTCTTGATTCTTTGCTGTGGTCACAGGGTTGGGCCCAAAGCCCAAGTTTATCTTTGGCAGTAGGGTTTGATTGGTTACTTGAGAGGACTTCAAACTCATGAAATTCACAGAGGCGCCATCTCTGCTTCTATTAGGCAATTTGAGAGGCTCCTCTTTGAGCGCCACCATGGTTGAGCTGGTGCAGGTATTCTGACTTCAGGACTTAGCAGGAGCCCTAGCTTGCAGGGGCTCAATCCCAAAAAACGTGGGCAAGCGGGCCCTTGGTCCATGGGCCCAGCAGCCCGCAGGAATGTAGGTTCAGGGTTTGAATCCCACCCTTGGGCCCAGGTTTCCTGGGGTAATGAATTGTCAATCCTGACATCATCCCCTTCTTTCCCTGAGGGCCCTCTCTTCTGGTCCTTTTTATTCAGATAGAGTTAGAAAGCTTCTTGGGCATTAGCTAGGTTGCTCAGCAGTTCCCATGTACTTTCTTCTAGTGGGTATCCTTTTCATTTGACATAGTACTGGGGTTTCTGGTAGTGTATCCTGTCGCCATGTATGTATTCAACTTTGTATTCTTTAGTGCGGCCTATTTGGAGGGGCGGGGGGTTTGTCTTAAGCCGTTGGTGGGAGAGCAAGTTCCTATCCTTTTTAAACAACAGGTATTGGTGAATATGTTGTGAATCTTCCAGGTGGGGAGTAGGTCTAGCTTATAAGCAGCTTCTCCAATTAGTTTGGTGATCTTGTGAGGGCCCTTTCTTCTGTGATCTAGCTTTCTACAGGGCACATGTAGGATCACATTGCAAGAGTCCAGGTATACTTTATCCCCAACTTGCAAGGGTTGGCCTGGTGTTTGTTTTTGGTTGGAAAAGGCTTTGTAGGTTTGCACTGTGCAGTTTAGGTTGGTAAAACATGTTTTTTGTGTATCGTGGATTTGCTCAACCCAGGAACGTCCAGTGGTGTTAGTTTCCTTCTCTCCAATCTTGGGATCCCAGGTGGGGTCAAAACTGTAGTTAGCTTTGAACAGAGACATCCCAGTGGAGGTGTGGTCTTTAATATTTATGCAAACTGGGCCATGGGAAGCATGTTGGCCCAATTTTCCTGGTTGGTGTTGGCATAGAATCAAAGGTATTGTTCTAGGATCTGGTTTACTCTTTTGGTTTGGTCGTCAGTCTGTGGGTGGTAGGAGGTAGATACACACTGCTTGATTCCCAAGTCTTTCATCACTTGCGTCCAGTAGTTTGACGTGAATTGGGGTCCTCTGTCTGTGATGATTTACTCAGGCATCCTGTGTTGGGTGAGGATGCAGTTGTGAAAGTTTTGGGCTGTCTCTGCTGCTGTGAAATGAGTGGTGGTCAGTACAAAGTATGCCATCTTAGTGAAGTGGTCTACCATGACCAGGATTGCGTCAAAGGAGAGGGACAGGGGCAATTTGACAATGTAGTCCATGGAAGCTGATCTCCAGGGTCCAGCAGATATATCCAAGGGTCTTAGAAGTCCTTCAGGTTTGTTTCTGCAGGGTTTGGTTTTTCCACAGGTCTCACATCTTTTCAGGTACACACTTACTTCTTGGTCCATCTTTAGCCAGGTAAAGTTCCTTCTAATGCTCTGGAGGGTCTTGAGTCTCCCTGGGTGTCTGGCCATCTCAGAATTGTGATAATCTCTCAATATGTTGGTCCTGATGCTTCCTTTTGGCACAAAGATTCTGTTGTGTAGCATTAGTGTTGTTCCCTTTAATGAGTAGCCTTTTTGGCAATGGGAGCTATCAAGGATTTTGAAAGGTTGGCAATCATGATTTTGGTGAATTTGTTGAGTGATTGGGCCTTCAGTACTTCTGGTTTTCTGGCCCTGATATTCATCAATCCCAGGTGTATGCCTAGGCTAGCTGAGTCCAAGAGTACTTGAGTGTTGTGGTCGCAAGTTTTATGTGGGTGGGTGCCAGGTTAGTTCTTCTAATCAGGGCGGCAGGTACTACATTCACCTTTCCTGGCTTGTAGTCTATGGTCAGGGTGTAGTTGTCCAGTTCTAAAGCCCATCTTGCCTGTTGTTGGTTGAGCTGTTGTGGTTTGAAGAAATAGACCAAAATCTTGTGGTCTGTCAGGACCTTTACTGGGAAATCAGCACCACAGAGGTACCAGCGCCAACGTTTCAGGGCCTTCATAATGGCTAGCATCTCTTTGTTGTAAATTAGATAGTTCCCTTCCGTAGGTAGCATCTTCTTGGAGTAATATGCTACAGGATGTAGCATACCATCCTCTCCTTCCTGAAGAAGGACCCCACCCACTGCAAAGTCAGACGCGTTGGTTTCCAGCACGCATGGCTTGGAGGGGTTTGGCATGACCAGGATAGGAGCAGAGGTGAAGGAAAGTTTCAGGGTTTCAAAGGCAGTGGTGCATTCTGGAGTCCAGGCAAAAGCAACTTTGTTGGAGCATAGGTGGGTCAGGGGCAGAGTGATGAGAGAAAATTTTTGGATGAAATCTCTGCAATAATTTGCCAGGCCCAAAAAGCACCTTATGTCTTTTCTGCATTTGGGGGTTGGCTAGGAGGTCTTGGCATCTACTTTATCCTGGGCCATTGCAAACCCTCCAGTTTTCACTAAGTAGCCCAGGAATTCCACTTCTGGTTGGAATAACTCACACTTCTTGAGCTTTGTGTGTAAGTTGGCTTGGGAGAGTTTGTTCAGGATTAGATCTAGGTGGAGTAAGTGCTCTTTGTGGGTCTTACTATAGATGAGGATGTTGTCAAGGTAGGCCACACAGAACTGGTTGAGGCATTTGCCCAATAATGTGTTTATCATGCGCTGGAAGGTGCTATGGGCGTTGCATAGTCTGAATGGCATCACCAGGTATTTGTAGAGTCCATACCTGGTCTTGAACGCTGTTTTATATTTGTTGCCCTCTTTGATTTGAATTTGGTTGAACACATCTCTAAGGTCAATCTTGGAGTACACCTGGGCACCTGTCAGAACATTTCACAAGTTGTCAGTGTTAGGTATGGGTAGCAATTTTTTACAGTTATCTTGTTCAAATTCTGATAACTAATGCATGGGCACATACCACCATCTTTCTTGCCCACAAACAGCATTGGTTACAAACAAGGGCTCTTGGACACGTGGATGAAGCCTTTCTTGGTCATGTCTTCAATATATGCCTTGAGAGCCAGCTGCTCCTTGTGGTTGCAGCTATAGATAGGTCCATGTTTGGGTTTGGTGTCAGGAAGGAGGTCAATAGCATAATCATACTTGGTGTGTTCAGGGAGACAGGTGGCTGCCTCATTGCTGAATATTTGGGTCTATTTTCCTAGGGAAGCAGGAAGGATGCCTACGCTTGGTTCAATATGTATGATCATGAGCCTTTGGGTGGGTTCCTCAGGATTTGTGCAAAAGGGAACAGTATCACAGGTACCCTTATCACCTAAGGTGACGTTCTGTTTTTGGTAGTTGAGGATGAGGCCATACCTGTCTGACCAGGAGTCCCCAAGAATGAGGGAGTGTGGTAGGCCTTTCAACAAGATGAAAGATGATGGGTATGTGTTGTTTCCTATTACCAAGGGTAGTTCTTGTTCACATTTGTATCCTGTATCCTTGGTGATGTTTCCCAAGATGATCTGTAAACAATTCTCAGAGGCAGACAGGCCTAGTTCTTGGGCTAAGTCAGCGTCAATGCAACTCTCATCTTCTCCAGTGTCAATGAACGCCTTTAGTTTTTGGATTGTTCCTCTAACATTAACAGATACTAGGATGAATTTGTAAGACTGGGAGGAAACGTTTATCTGGGCCAAAGAGACAGGAGCAGGGGTTTTCTTAGGGCAGGCTCTGGTCAAGTGCCCTGCTTCATGGCAGTGGAAACAGAGTCCTTCTCTGTAGTGTCTTTGAAGTTCCTCAGGGGTCATCCCCCTCTATTGGGTGTGGCGGCTTGGGTTTGGTGGGTCTGGGAGGGCCCAGCATTCTTTTGATTCATGCTGAGTCCCTTGCATAAGGGGACCAGGTCTTCCAAGCCAAGGGTGGGCAGGTGGTGCTTCAATAAGTCCTTCATGGCTGGATTCACTCCCTTTCAGAAGATGATGGCTGACAATTTGTCTTCAAGTTGAGTGCAGGTCTTCAGTTTAAGGAATTTGTCAATGTATGCCTGAATGGGTCAGGAGCCTTGGTGGATTTCTAGCAAGGAATTCAGGACGTAGTATCTGGTGTCGCAATTCTCCCCAGTTGCCATTAACTCAGCCTCAAACATGGCATAGTCCAAGCAGAATTCTACATCTTCTGCTGTGGCTTTGCTGAACCAGTCTAGAGTATCTCCAGAGAGCATGGAAGCGACCCCCAGTACCTTCTTGGTGTTGCTGGCGTAGGTGGGGGTGTTGGTCTGGAAATGCAAGCAGAGGACTGGTATGACGTGTTAGGCTTCCTCAAGTGTGAGCTTCCCCATCTGAGGCATCTCAACCTTTGGGAGGGATTAGTTTACAATTACATTTTGCACTTGGGAGGAGGGCTTTTTGGTATCAGTGGCAGCAATGTCAGTTCTTTTTGGGTTGTTTGGGTTTGCATTCTTCCACGTGGAGGAGATCAGGTTCATGGTCATCTTATAGGTGTAATAAGTGATTATCAATAACAAAAGTATACAAGATGCCCCAAGAAATAATAACATCTTGGGGCTTAGGGTACCAGGTTTTAAAAAGATTGCTATAATGTCAGGGATCCAGTCTTGGGCGGCTGTCCTGCTGTTTCTGGGGGTGACTTGGGCCAGGGTTTTTGCAGGCAGGGCCCACCACAAGAGAGGAGCTAACTTTTGAAGGTAGGAAGCAGACTTCCCCACCAAAGACCATGGGCTGGCGGCCGGTACAATGGTGTCCACCACCCCTGTGAGGGTGATGTACACTATTCCAAAAAGCTTGCTGGTATGATCAGTTGGAAGGTTGGATGAAGAGGCTGGCATTGGTTTGGGTGTTATTGGCGGTCCCATATAGATATTATAGGCCAGGAGATAATTGAATTTTCCTCTAAATAGTTTTGGGGTGGAGAATATCCACGGGCCTTAGTGGTTATATCTAATAGCGGATTGGATGAAAGCTAGCAGGTCAAGTTCAAGGATTTTCTCTGGTGTATAATCCTTATATTCAGGCTTCAAGGGATAATCAGTGGAGTAACGGGCCCAAAGGGTGCACCAGATGGACAGAAAACTGCAGGCAGTGGGGCAGGAGGGCCGGGAGATCTCAAACTGAATTGATAGACGGCAAATACAAAATATGGCAATAGCTGTAAAAGCTAAAGTAAAATAATCTTTATTTAAAGATGGCAATAAGGTTTGAGCACAGAATCCATAGGCATATATAGCATCCTGCCTCCAAACTTAGTATTTTCCATCAGAGCTTTATCAAAATATTGGGAAAAGTGCAGACAGGCAGGCAGCCAGAGGGCCTGGGTGTGAGAGCAGCAAAATGGCACCTTGACTGGGTGTTCTCTCATTGGTCAGAACGTCCAATTTAGTCACTTGATTTTATTGATTCTTTGCTGTGGTCACAGGCTTGGGCCCAAAGCCCAAGTTTATCTTTGGCAGTAGGGCTTGATTGGTTACTTGAGAGGACTTCAAACTCATGAAATTCACAGAGGCACTTTTCTGCTTCCATTAGGCAATTTGAGAGGCTCCTCTTTGGGCGCCACCATGGTTGAGCTGGTGCAGGTATTCTGACTTCAGGACTTAGCAGGAGCCTCAGCTTGCAGGGGCTTGATCCCAAAAAAAACACAGGCAAGCGGTCCCTTGGTCCATAGGCCCAGCAGCCCGCAGGAATGTAGGTTCAGGTTTTGAATCCCACTCTTTGGCCTGGGTTTCTTGGGGTAATGAATTGCCAATCCTGACAGGGATGTTCAGGAAGTCATTGACTAATGCAAGGTGTGTGAGAAATTTGCAAGAAGTGAGACCCCACCTGATTCTATATTACCTATTTGCTTACAGCTGCCCTTCAAGGTATGGGACCCAGACATTGTGGGCCTCATGCCTGGGAAACACAACAACATGAAATACATTATCACTGTCATTGATTTTGCCACTTGCTGGTTGGTGGCGCAAGCAGTATGCGCACACACAGGAAACAACATGTGGCGCTTCATAAGCAAAGAAATCATTAGAAAAATTGGAAAGCCAGAACTGCTAATCACTGATGGGGGAAAAGAGTTAACCTCCAAAAACACCTATATATACCATGAAAAGAATGGAGTCCAGAATACAGTAACATTGCCTTTCCACCCTCAGGCCAATGGACATGTTGAGCGGCTAAATGGCAGTCTAGTACAAGCCCTTGCCAAGCTCACTGCCAGAAAACCTGAAGACTGGTAAAAGCAGCTATTGACTGCACTACTTGTGTGCAAACCCAAGTGAACAGATCCACCGGAAAAAGCCCTTTTGAGTTGGTATACAGCACACAGCTAAATATCATTCAAGCATTGACAGGACCCAAACAGGAAATCCCAAGTAAAGTCCCCTGCGCTCAGACCCTCAAGTTATAGAGCCCAACAGTAAGCAGAAACAAAAGGAAAGCAAACGTCTGCAAAAAACCTTTGTCCCCATCCAAGTTAGACATGAAGTTTGGGTCATGAACATTGATAAAAGAAAACTACAGCCCAAGAAAGTAGGCCCAGCAATCATTCAAAAGTAAACAAAAATAACACTTACCTTGTGCAAGGACTCAGAAAAAGCAGACAAGATAAAGTCCTACATCATGATTGCTGAGACCCTGCAAAGCCCAACAAAAACAATGAGAAACTATCTTACCAGCAACCAAACAACAGTTGGTCCAGTTTGGTGCCCAGGCTCTTGACAAACTTCTTGCAAATTTACCTCCTGAGGCGGCCAACCTTCAGCCAGAAGGGGGTGTTGAAACAGCAGTCTCAACCTGCCAACAAGGTTCCAACTAAGCGGGTCTGTGACCCGCAACTCAACTTCTCAATGACCCATAGCCAAACTAAGAAGTCAACTTGGATTACTAAATCCATCAACATGAACAAATGATGATCCTTCACAGTGGATATCTTGTTTGGCACTTGAATCATTACCAGTATCAAGTCACCTCCTTTACCATTCAACCCTGTGATCAACACACTCATGTTCCTGTTATCCTGGATTCACATTGACTATATAATCACTATCCCTCAATAAAGATTTTTATTTATAGCTCTAAATATTTTCCACTTGTAACTCTGCTAAAACAGCACAGTTACAACAGTAATAACCTGAACGAGACACCAGAGTATCAGCTGGTATTAAGATGAAAGGGGTTTGCTCAGTTGTTCTCTATATTTAAAGCTTTGAATCTGTTGAACTGGTATGTTGTAAGCCTTTCAGGGAAGTCGTAGTTATCACTTTTGAAGTGATAATGCTGGATGGCTTTTTTGTATCATTGCAACTGAAAGAGTAATCCTTAACACAAGACTGGCTCCCCCCTATGGAAATACTTGGGTAGCTTGTAGCAGAAAAGGTTGCCTTAGAAAAAGGTTCTTTTCTATATTGATGCTATGGATGAAATGAATATCACACACCCAACCTTCTCATTAGCATGGGCATCAGGCTTTACTACTTCTATTTCACCTCCCAAGGCTCTTATGTGAGAGCAGATTAAATATACAAAAAAACCTTTTTTATTGAAGGTAAAGAGAAGAGTAAATGAAGGAAAATTAGGAGAGGTTGGGTTGGTCTCTTCAGGCTCTATTGAAGGTGTAGGGATATTGGTAGGTGCTTCTGCCTTAGTAGGTTGATTCTTGTGGGATGTCATGTCCTTTTTGGCCTTGGGTGGATTAGTTTTGCTCTTGTAGGCCTTAGATGCCTCATTCATAGTTTTAGAAAATATTAAGAGGTATCTATAAATAAATTAGTATCAAAAATGAGTGCTTTTATTGGCAAATTTAAAAGAAAAAAAGGTGAATTGATTGACAGAAATTATGAAATACTTTTACATAAAATTTAAATATTAATAGAAAATATGTAGTTAGTATTTTAGAGTTTTTTATATTTAAATATATATTTCTTAAGTCCGAAGTACGCAAAACTTTGAGTTTTGATTGTAAACTTGGGGTTAAGTTGTGTTTTTGAAATTCTTGAATTGAGATGTTGTTGGGAAAAGACATAAGGAATCTGTATAATGTTTAATTTAGCTAAAGTGTTTATCCAGACTCTATTATAAAAAATAGATGGCTTTTTTGAAATGTAATTTTCACCGAATGTTTCTTTTGTGATCCTGCTAAAGAAGTACACTACCCTCCTGTCATTATAATCAGTCTGTTTTAATTCTTTCAAGTTGTGGTACTGTAGATTAAGAACATGTAGGGAAGAATGAAGGATTCTTTAATCCTTGGTCGAAATTTCATTTCGCATTTGCTGTTTAGTCTTTTTCATTAAAATTTATTCTTTGTATTTTTATTTGATTATTTCAAATTGCAGGATCTCAGAGGTACTTTGAATATTTCAAGTTAAAATTCATATTTCAAGTGGACAAAATGAATCAACTGGAATTAGATTTGAAGTATTCAAATCAAACAACCAGTTTGATTAAGTTTACTATGTTTGTTGAGATAGCAGGATTTTTGAATCCAAGAACAAACTTTAAAATCAATAATTTATGCCACTAGCAAATAAAAATTATTTTTAGGGACTGAAATATGAATTAAATAAGCAAGAAGTAAATAGGGAACCCTAAACCAATTTGAGAAGCCCCAATATGAGAAAATTAAATAAAAATTTAATTTTAATGATCATGTTTAGACATGAAAATCAAACAGAATGTAAACTTAGAAAAACAGACTCTAGTTAAATATTTCACGCTCCAAATTATTGCTATATGTCAAATAAAAACAGCATCTCAATTTATGCCATATCAAAACACACCATCTCAAAAGTATTAGTAGCTACACTGTTTTTCTGACATCACAGCTATGAAAAACACCATCTTAAAATTTATTTTTTTAACAAGAAAATAAAAAAAATAAAAAAATAATTTTTAAAAAACCATTCTAGGTTTAAAAAGACTTTAAGATTTCAAATCTGAAATATAAAAGTGCATTGATTAGTAGCAACAAGGCTGTGTGAAGTCCAAAAGTCAAAATATATCTAAAATAGCTATTTTCAACTGAAATAACTACATTAGTTTTATAACTTGTTGAGATAAACAAAATTATCTCAGTCTTAAAACAAAAATTAAAAATTGAAGAATTTATAATAAATTACAATATATTTGGATCCACTTTGATTTTGTTTTCAGAATGAGATGATTTTTTATCTCAACTGACTACAAAACTACAGTAGAAGTGAACCTGATTATTTTTAATTCAATATAAATTATTTGGATTTGATTTTGTTTGCATCTGATATGTTTTTTCATCTTATTTTTTTCTTAGCGCCATAGCTTTGGAAACTACTGTACTAGCATCTTCTCAAGCTAATTGCCTATTAATGCTAAAATCATGTTAAATGAGTGTATATTTTACACAGACATATTTGATCAATCCTTAGAAATTCAAAATGATTATCTCAGTAGGACTGAAAACAGGGGCATGGGTTTGGAAACTTTTATTTTTATTTTAACTCAATTGACAAGGTGATGATGTGGGTAAGCAAGATAGAGAGAAGAAAAATAGTTTTAATGAATATTGAGTGATTGATTTATAAGGCAGTTGTAGAACACAAAGAGGATCAGGATATTTCCAGATGCTTGGGAGGGAATCTGGAAGGCATTCTAGAAGTAGGGCAAGTTGGGAATTTCGACTATCATACAATAGCCATAACTTTAATTTCCATAATTGTCAATCCTCAAGCTATCAATTTTTATATATAAAAATCAAAATCAGCAAGTGCCTGAAAAAAGTTGAAAATATTATTTTGTATTCGCAGAAAAGATATCTGTGAATAAATGTGCTATATTGGTTTAAAAAAGCAAAGTGTGCACAAGATCTTTTGAATTTTACAAAGATAAACCAAATAAAGAGTTCTAGTGGACATGAGATTTGGTTTCTTGATAACATATATTTGGTCTAGTGCAGACTTAATATTTGGAGCAGCTAATCCAGTTGGGTCAACAGAAACCCCAAAATTTTTGTTGGGCTTCTATTCCTAAAGTTTCAGTTCAGTAATTTTAACATAAAAAGGCCCACTAAATTTGAAAATTTTCTTTTATTTTAACTTTTTTTAAATCTGTTCTTTTTGTTGGTTGAATTTTATAAGGACAAAAAAGAATAATCTAAAATAATTAAATTAAGGTTACTAGGTAGTATTGATGTTAGATGACATTTGTTATTTTTTAAACAGTCAAAATTTTATTTCCTTTTTGAGTTTAAACTTTATTTATTTTTTACAATTCTCATAATAAATAATATTTTTGCAATACGGCAAGCTCAGGGTAGAAATTTGAAGGTCTGATTTTCAACCAAGGCTAAGTTTCAGAGTCTTGGGATATTGACTAATTAACAGATCCAGCCAATAATTAAGGGCAACATATATGCCGCTGGTGATGATTTCAGGAAAAAATGCAGCAAACAGACCACAAGATCAATAGATAAATGACCAAATAACATCCTTATACTAGAAAATACCTGTCCTAATCAATTGACAGAGCATGAAATTTTTTGGAAATTAATTATTCCACTTCAACAGGCACTAAACATAGATCTCATAATAATAGATATTCTAAACTTTAAAGCTGTTGATGAGGAGCAACTTTTGGGTAAGCTTCAAATATGGATTTAAGAAGAAGGAAGTCTATTTTATTGGATAATACTTTAGACTTGTATAGTTTGCGTTGTGGCAGGGACTTAAGTTGGATCAAATATGGGTGAGGTCATGTGTGAGTTGGATTCAAGTTGCTGGATACCTGGACAAGTCATGTGATATTGGTTTGTTGACAATTATGGTATGTTGAACTGAATATTGGATTGGCACCAAACCAGGCAATGACTGGATGTTATTTATGTCAATGATGGCCAAAATACTGGTACATCTAGCTCCTCAACACACCCCTTCTTAAGGGGTTACTCTGGTACATCAGGAGGAGGCTTTGTATTGACAGCTGCCGCCTGATGTACCTGTAGTTGTTTTCTAGTAGGTACTAACCAAGTTGAGTGTTCTCCTTTGCTAAGGCAAAGCCAGGATCTGTGGTAGTTCTTGATGATAGGGCTTTGGCGCCTTGGAACTTAACTAGGTAGGTTTTTATATCTGGTCTGTATTTGACAACCCTTCCCAGCCCTCTGTGTGCTGAATCCAATTTATTTCTGTTTCCAGCAAGTATTAGGCAGGAGAGTTAATTGGGAGTGGTTTCTCTACAGAGGTCATATTTTGTGCTTTGAGTTTTTGCTTTCTGGTATCTTAGCTTTGAGGCATAGGTTATGTAGCGCTGGGACATGTTCCACTGTAGGAGGGTTTCCCGGGGGAATAACCATATATGGTTGGTTATTGTGGGTGGCTATCTCTGGTTTAACTCATTTTGAATTCAAATGGTGAGTAGCCTGTCCCTTGGTTGGTGTGTATCTGAGATACTAATAATACATGTTTCACATATAGTGGCCATGTGTCTTTGGCTTTGCCATCCATGATTTTCTTGAGGGTTCTTATAAGACTGCTGTTTAGGCTTCAACTCTGCCGTTAGCCTGTGGCCTGTAGGGCAAGGTTGTATAATTCTTAATGCTTTTGGATTTTATATTGTTGTTTACTACTTGACCTGATAGCTCAATTGCTCTATCAGTTATGATGTAGTCAGGAGTGCTGTAGTCAGCTATTATTGCTTTGTTGATGAAGCAATTTATTTTTCTGCCTTGTGGTTCTGTGTTGCCCAGCAGATGGGACAGCATGCAGCAAATTCAATGGCTATAATTATAAAGTATTGTTTGTTTTTTGCTTCTGGGAAGGTTCCCACCACGTCCAGCCCCCAAACCTTGAATGGTTCAGGGTTTGGTACTGGATTAACTGTTGGTTGTGAAGCCTTGGTGCTGGCATATTTCTCACACACTGTGCACTTTTTCAAAACATCAACTATGTCTTGTTTAAGATTGTGTCACCATACTATTTTTTTAGAGTGAGCTATTGGTTAAGGGAATTTGTATGTCCTATTAGGCGGGGATGTCTCAGTATAGTGTTGACTCTTTGTGCAAGTGGTATGTAGGAAACATGTTTATCTTTAATGATGTGGTATACAGTGTTATTTAATACATGGAAATATTTTTTGTTCCTTACTAATGTATTGTGGGTTAGCTGATGTGTTGAGGGGTCTTTCCCTTTGATTTTATATTTAGTGTTATATAGGTTTGGCCAATCTGGATCCAGGTGGTTAGGATGCTCTTCTCTAGGATGACATATCATAGAGAAAGCATAAGCTGTGACTAGCTTTGCCCCCTTTTGTATCAGATGTCCAGATTAAGCTTTTCCAGCAGGGACATCCAGTTGGCTTGCTGCCATGTTAGTGTGTTTTGATTTTTGAAGTAGATTAGGGATTTATGATTAGTTAGTACTCAGACGTCAAATGTCCTTCCAGGTAACATCTCCATTTCTTGCATGCACGTTATATTTCTACCAATTCTTTTTTGTGTATTGGGTACCTTTGCTCAGTTTTTGTTAGTTTTATACCTTTTTAACATACTAGCAGGAAGTCTTGCTGCCATAGATGGTGTATGTGTAGCACTGCACCAATGGCAGTGTTGCTGGCATCTGGCTCAATTTCATAGAACCCATTATTATTTGGGTATTGCAAGGTTGGCGCAACAATTATATCTTGCTTTAGTAACTGTAAATTCTTGTCACATTCAGGTGTCCAGATGGATTTCTTTTTAGTGTTACCCTTGTTTAAGTCATTGATTGGTTTGGTTAGTTTTCTGCAGTCTTTGATGAATTTCCTTAGGTAATCTAACATTCCAAGAAAGTGTTGCAACATCTTTGGTTACTCCCTCTTGGGGAATTAACGACCCAAGTAAATCACTGAACAGCTCACCAAATGGTTCACTGCCCATTCAATAAACTAGTGGCACCATTATCAGTTAACTATCTATGACAGGGATCACTCAATCCAGGTCCTAAATGGAACACAACTTGATTAAGCCTCATGACTCAAGAGGAAAATCACTCAGATAAGCCCCATGACCTCCATGATGTACATGGACGGCATGTGGCTTGTCATGATACTATATATTATCCTATATTCATACTTTATAAAGTATCATTCTCTTCTTAAATCTTCCCCTTATTTTGTTTATTATACTTCCCAGAATTATAAACCGACAAAAGCATTTAACTTGTTTAAAATAGGTGAGATGTTGTATGTTGTTTATGGCTTTAATTTTATCTGGGTCTGCTTTGATGCCACCATCAGAGACAATGTGGCCTAAGAACAAGAGTTACTTTTCCATAAATTAGCACTTGCTTGGCTTTAAGTAGAGTTGTGCTTTGTGAGTCAATTGAGTGTCTTGCAGACATGTGCAAGGTGTTTCTCTTTGGTTTTTGAGAATATGATGATATTTTTGAAGTAGCATAATGTATTTGAGAGACTGTTTAGTGCTTAGTTCATCATGATGAAAAACGTTGCAGGGGTGTTGGTCATCCCAAAGTTCATTACTCTACATTTACAGGGTTCAAATTGTGTAGGGAACACAGTTTTTGGTATATCCTTTTCTTTCACTTCTACTTGGTGTAACCTGAGGTGAGATCAATTTTGGAGGAAAATTTGGCTCCATAGAGTCGTGCAAACAGATCCCTTATAAGTGAAAGAGAATATTTATTCTTCATTGTGCTTGCATTTAGTGCTATGTATTCAGTTACTAGTTTTAGTGAGCCTTTCTCTTTTCCTTACAAAGAAAACTGCTGCTCCCTATGGGGATTCTGATGGGCAAATGAAACCCTTAGCAAAGTTATCCTCAATAAGTGTTATGATAGTTTGTGTCTTCATGGAAGAGTCTGTAAAGGGGTGCAGGTTTAGAAATGGCCTTGTATAAATCAATACCATGCTTGACCTCCTGTTTGAGGGGGGTCTGTTAGCTCTTCCTTGAAAACATGGATGTTTTATATAAGAGTGCTACAAGCTCCAGGGATTGAATTTTGGCTGTTTGCATGTTATCAAATTCAGTGTACCTCATTATATAAAGTGTACTGTCTTTGGTTAGATGTTCTGATTTTTCCTAGTTTGAGACTTGGACAAAGACTGTGTCCTCAGAATGAGGTTTTTGGGTTCTTTGAGGATGTTAAAATTGACTCCATTGTGTTTGATGGTCATGGTCTTTGTTTTCTAACACTCTTTGGGATTCACTTTGGTAAACTAGTCCATGCTTGCTATTCTGGCATATTTGAAGTTGGATTTGTCAACTAGTATCTTGTACTTGGTTACAAATGGTTTGCTTACCATGGTATGTTGGGCACCAGAGTCAAATATAATTTTGTGTGTATTTGATTTATAAGTACATGGGTAGACAAGAAGTTGTTATCAATCTTTAATTTTTAAATTCATAAAGATCAAAGATTGCAGGACACGTGAGATGCAAGCATGTAAGGATTAGAAATCCTTCCCACATAGATATTTTAATTAATAATGATGAGAAATTACAGGACTCTTGGTTTTTAGATCATCTTCAAGGTCAGAAAAATGTGGAATCAGATTCATAGCAGGTTGCTGTTTTAGCATTGTTCACTTCAGCAGTGTTCTCTTTCTTGGGGTGGGAGCAGTTTGCGCTCTGGCTGTGATTGTCTTTTTTTTATTAGAGCTGCTGTTGTTGTGGTTGGTGTTTAGAAATTGTTGCCATTGGAGGAGAAATTGCCATTGCATGCAGCATATTTCATATTTCTGCGTTTTTTGCCACTTGGCTTCTGCAATGAGTGCAGGCATGGAGGTGTTGGCCTTTGGACAGATGAGGGTAGTAGCTGAGGGTTTCTTTCTGTTGATGAATGAGGCTCTGGTATGTAAATTATCAGCTTGTGCTGGGTTTTGGATCTTGAAATGTATTTCCTTGAATTCATTGGTGTAAGCTGTAATAGTGGTTTTCTGAAGAAGGTACCTAAACTGTATTACAATGTCTTGGAGGGATTTGGTGACTCAGAAATTGTGGGTGATGTCAGCTTTATACTCTTCCCAGTTGTCAAGCTGGTTGTAATTTTCTTGAGCTAACCCAGGTAGCAAACCAGTTAGCTGTGGCCTTGTACAGGTGTTTGCTGGCTTCCTGGACCCATTTTCCATGGGTATGTGGCTGGTGTGGGGTTTTGTGGCTGAGTGTTCCAGTCATTTTATGATGTTTTCTTTATTTTTACCAAAGAACTTGTCAATACCAATGTATTTGGTATTGGTAATTATGCCTGTGATAGGCGGTTTTGTGTTTGTTTGTGGTTGTAGAGAGCAGCTGTATTATATTATATTGGTGCATGCTTTGGGCATGGCCAATGCTTTAATATGGTGCATCTACTTGGGATATCTTCACAAATATTGTGGGTGCAGAAGTAAGTTTTCCAGGTATTATGAGAGATAGCCTGGTTTATTACATGGGCAAAATGTGAGTGTTTCTGTTCAGTCATTATTTCTTTAATAGGCATGGTTGAATAATTGTAGCTGCTATCAGTGATGAGGAGCAACTTTTGGGGAAGCTTTTAATATGGATTTAAGAAGAAGGGAAGTCTATTTTTTGGATAATAAGTTAGACTTATTAAGTTTGCACTGTGGCAGGGACTTAAGTTGGACCAAACCCAGGGGCTGGTCATGTGTGAGTTGGATTCAAGTTGCTGAATACCTGGACAAGTCATGTGATATTGGTTTGTTGACGTTTATGGAATGCTGAACTGAATATAGAATTGGCACCAAACCAGGAAACAACTGGATGTTATATATGTTAAAAATGGCCAGAATACCAGTACATCTAGCTCCTTGACAATATACTAGAACAGACTGACCAGTATATACACATACCTGAATCACATCTAGAAGAGTCTATCATGGATTGGGCTACCAGATCAAACATTGAAAAATAAAAATTATTATAAGCCTATTGTATTAAAGTAGCTCTGATCAAGTGAACAATCATTGCCACCAAAATTTATTCATACTCTTGCTTTCCAGCCCTGGGAAGTGGCCCAAGTATATAACTGGCTCTTATTTATTAGAGGGATTCAGTTGTACATAACACCAAGAAGATCATATATGCTTTGGAAGTTGTTGCACAAGCTTCCTATCAAAATCTGCCTCTCAAGGTTAGACCCCCTGCTGTATTGCAGAAATAATGTGGGAAGCTGGGTGTAAAGTTTGCCTCCCCCTTAGGCCTCTACTTTAATCCCTACCAAATGCTTGGGGATTTCTACCCAATTGTGCTTGGATATGCTTTCAAAAGGTTACTGGAAAAGCCCAAGAATAACCCTCAAATTATTCTTGTGGAATTATTCTTAAGATCCCCCACCTAACCCACCCAAGAGATATCCCTGATTAAATATCATGTGAAAGAGCGGTCAAGAAAAATGGTATGTGCATCTAAAGCAGGCTCCTCAATTTTATTTGAGCAGGTTTTTCCTTTGATTATGTTCATTCAAAATTTGTCCAGATTTTCCTATATCAAGAAATGCACCCAAAAAACCTCATATTATTGGCTAATTGTTTTGGGACATTCAAACTCTCACCCCAATTACATTCCCTACATTAAATGGTTGCAAGAGTTGTAAAAGGCCCTGCTTCATCACTCTCTAATATAACAAAGCTCAAAAATTATTAGTAGCTCTGGATATTTGGGTTTATATGTTGCTTTGTATTATTCAGTTGATTCCTTCCCCCTTTTGACCCCCCAGGGATTGTTGATTCAACTGTTTGGTTGTTGCTAAACCATGATTCTATTATGGTTGAGAGCAAGATTCTATTTTATTAGTAAACTGCTCCCAATTCTCACACTGGGCCAGCCTTGATGCCAGTCTATAAAAATAAAAACTTATGATTTTTATCCAGTTCTCTTTAGGACTTAAAATGAAGAAAAATCTATTTTCTCCTAATCACTTCCTCCAATGTGAAGGGTATTAGCTATAGCAAAAGATGGTGATATTACCATATAGTATAAATTCATACAGTAAAGTATAGAGATACAGCTATGAAACTTTATACAGATGTAGGAAGAACATCACATTGCCTCTAGGCTGCAGGCCTTGTCAGATTTCATGCTTCTGATGACTACAATAGATTCTTCTGGACTGCAGGTTAAGTTTAAGCCACAATTTCTCCTGTTTTTTCCCAATGTTAGAATTCTTAGGATATCAGCTTGGTGGATGATAAAATATCTCAGTACACAGATTTCTGATGCTAAGCTTTTGTTAAAGATAAAAATGGGTAATAACCCATGATGTTTTCTTTTCATAAACGAGTTATATCTACGATTCTGACTGAAGATCAGTCAGAATGGCAGTGCATCATCTCCAGCCACGTCAAATATCATAATGGAGAGCTTTTAGCGCGTACCAGCCCCACCAGCTATTACATTGCTCCTTTTTTGGTAGCTCGGGGCATAGTTTATTTTATGAGCCAGTCACGTGTCGATCCTATTAAGTTATTCCTAGTCACCCTGAGCCGCGCCACCAGGCTACAGAGCGTCGTGCTTGGGTACAAAGCCCTGTAGGATACCCAGGCTCAAAAATTTGTATTTTGAGGCAAGGAAATATTTCTGACCTCACAGACGTTCAATAGAATATAATCCTTTTGTAATATCACACTAAATGTTTATAAAACAGTAGATATTATAAGGATGTTAATGATAAAATTATTCTTGTTATACGGGGGTAACTATTATGGGGCGGGCGTGAAATAACCAGTGGATTTTGGTATGATCTGGTCAGACTTGAAGCAAATCATTTAAATACCTTGTTATGCTGTATTAAGCGTTTTTTATTTCTTAGATGATTGAGAGACAAAAGAAAAGTCTTAAGAGTTTGGGAATTAATTTTGAATCACTCTGTGGTGGGATAATTATAATTTAAATCTGACATCAACAAATAAACTTGATTGTAGTTTAATTTTAGATGTTGAAAATCGAGTTTTTAAAAATTGATTTTAACTCAGATAATTCTATTATTAAAAATAGTACATTCGCAGATACTTTAAATGGGATCTGGTTTAATAAGTTCTTGATGGCTTGATTTAGAGTGATGGAGAAGATCTTGTAAGTTAAAAGCATGGATTTAATGATAAAAGGATGTTTCTTAGGATTCTTCTTAAATAACGTATACCCAATAAAGCCATATAAGCCAGTGGGTGTAGAAAATCATTATCAAGCATCGTAACCTATTTCGATATTAAATTAGACATGTTTTGGTTGCTCCTGGTGGTATCTGCTTCCTGTACACTGGCTGGGCTTGATAAAGCAACGGCACATTGCGACGGGATTGACTTGCGAGAAATAACTATTCAAGTTCTTCATGATCATTACTTGACGAGTAGGCTGACGGTACAGAAGGTGACAGAGTGCTACTTAAACAGAATCCATGCCCTGAACCCAACCTTGAATGCTGTCATCTCAACAAATCCAAATGCTCACGCAGACGCAATCAAATTGGATTTAAAGATGAAAAGAGGTAAATGGGGTTCCTTGTATGGAATCCCAATCCTTGTCAAGGACAACATTGCTGTCGATGGAATGCAAACAACAGCAGGCACACTTTTCCTTAAGGATATCTTTCCAAAGAAGGAAGCCATTGTAGTCCAGAGACTTCGCAAGCATGGTGCCATCATTCTAGGCAAAACCAATCTATCAGAGCTATCGGGGTAAGCCTTCATTTCAACTGTTAACATAGAGGCTTCTTCAGTCCGATGCCGAACAAGGGTTCAGTTTTGCTGGTGGACAGACAAGAAACCCATACAATATGACAAGCGATATTTTCGGCTCAAGTTCAGGCTCAGCTGCAGCGGTGGCAGCCAATCTAGCACTGGGTGCGTTGGGCACCGAGACTCTAGGATCTATAATGTTCCCGTCATCTACCACTGCTTTGTATGGATTTAAGCCAAGTTATCACCCCACTTTAAATCAAGAAGTGGTTCCGTTAGCTAAACCTCTTGATACTGTAAGTAAATCCAATTGCTGTTAATCTTTAGGTTGGAGTTATTTCTCGCACAGCTACAGACACTGCTATTCTAGCACAAGCCATAGCTTCAAAACCAAACATCGGACGTCAGCATATTAATTTAAAAGTAAGCATACATTTTCTAAAGTCTAAAAAGTAGCGAATCCGGATTGCTGTCCTCGAAGACCATTATAAGAACCCTTATGTAAAGCCACACCTCAACCTGATCAAAGAGAGTCTGGTTAACTTGGAAAGGAATGGAGTTAATGTTGTGAAAACGACTTCCTTTTATATGCCACCTGATTATACATATTCAGGTATTCCATCCAAATATAGTGTATCTGATTTCCTAGTTTTAAGGGCAATTATATGTGAATTTGGCCCCCAAATCCAAAATTACTTAAAAACTGGTACTTCGCGGCTATCCTCGGCAAACCCCAAAATCAAGAACCTGAAATCAATTGTCCAGTGGTACAAAAATCACCATGGATCTAAAAACTACACGCTTGATTTTTTAAACCCTGTCTTGAATTGCTCAAGCAGTTCAACGTTTTCTCTGCTCAAGCTCAAACAGGAGATGCAGCACAACCTGACAGAGTTCTTTACCCGCAACAAGTACAACGCCATCCTTGTTCCGAGCCATCCGAGGGCCTCAGCGTATGTGGCTGCCAACGTCGCTGGGTACCCCATCATCAACCTCCCAATTGGGTTCATTAAAGATGGTTCCGCCGTCGGTGTTGCCCTCTACGGCCCTGCCGAATCCGATTCACTTCTGCTAAACTTGGCCAGGGCTTTTGATTCCCGAGCCCACTCCCGCCGCCGCCCTAAATTCATGAATTAAACTTTTTTAAAAATCTAATTTCCTGATGGATTAGTTTTAAAAACCAACAAAAATACATGCGAATGCATATGAAAAGCCAATATCCAAAAAAGAAGCAACTGTTGAATAACAGTCGCAAAGAAAGTATATGCACATCTGCACAAGTATAAAATTTTCTGGTGTTCTAGACTCATACGGGTGATAGATCTTGTCGTAAGTTATAACGGCTAATATATTGCTAATCGGAACATATGATCACGTGTCGTATAACTAGCATCCTGGATGGATAGGATCAGATGTTACAAAACAGGGTTGATTCAATATTTACCGATCAGTACTCACAGACACTATTTTGCTTTCGTTTCAATACTTGTTTATTTACATGTGTCGTAAAAGGCAACCAACCAATTTTACTCCACTGTAGAATGGGGTACACTCATCTTGAACAAACCATCTCAAAGCTGCTATCATAATGTATAGTTTATTTTGAAAATTTGATATGGCTATAATTGAGATTTTACATGTAGTAATTTACTAAAAATTAGTTTATAAACTAATTCACAACATCTTCAATTACTCCTTATCTTGGAATTATTCCCCAAGTAAAAACTCAATTGTCAGGTAAAAGATGGCACTAAGGCTCAGTCCAGATGCCACACATGGATCAAACCTTGGATTCTATCAATAATCTAGTGTTTCCCAGAACCACAAGACATATAAGATCTTCATAAACAACATGCTGCTTAATATCCAGCTATATAACACTCTTCTCCTATCAAATTAATCTGTTGTTATCTTCTTTAAACCCCCTTTATTTTGTTGGATATACTTCTCAGAAGTATATATACAACAGTGATAGCAGTGATGTGTTTTTCAAATCTATTTATCCAAGGAAAAAACTCAACCAGAGAAAAAAACTAAGAAATATTGTTCCCTACTGATTGCAGAGCTTACAAGGCAAAATAATTTGTCCCAAATTGTTGCAACCAAGTTTCAGACCTTGCCTGCCAATGTATCTTACAATACACAGGAAGCATGATGAGCTGCCCCTTGACGTATCTAACATTATGAACTAATCTGATGGCAATATCAAATGACGGGCACTTCATCCTAATTAGGAGCGCTACCAATTCAACTTGCTGATCCCCACAAGTTATTCCTCACTCCAAAACTTACATGGAACTTCCAACCATGTCATCCCCCTGTGGCCTTGTGGCTTTCCCCATATAATATATTAATCACAATATTCTACAATAAACAAGACCTTGTTCTTATTATTCTGTGCTTTCTATTGGACTGTTGTCTTCCCCAATTCCAAGTACTGAATCCTCATTGGTTCAGTTGCAACAAAATGCTACACCATCTTTAATAATGTTCTTATTTCCTTCAAAAAGGTCAACTTCCTCAGTGCAAGAGAAACCATGAGAAAACACACACCACAGATACTACCTAAAATATTACCTATACCATTATAACACCTCTGCTACAAAGAGATTAACTCTTTTTATGGCCTATACCAGGGAAATACCACACTCTGGATCCAGAACACCCAAACTAACTTCTAATAAGTTGGCTATCTTAAAAACCTCAAGGCAACTTAAATATTTCTCAGAGACATAGGGGATTGCTACCAAGTTTATAAGTGAATGTTTTGAGGCCAAATGATTCAGAATGAGAACTGGGGCCTTTTTAAGAAGGCCTATTTGACAAGTTTGCACTCAAATAAACTAACACAATTATTGCCTAGGAGCTCTTAAAACCTAATATAAAAAGGTTGATAGATGAGTATAATGCCATCAATAAAGATATTCAAGATAGATTCCTAAGCTAAACAAGCTTTTATGACCCCTCTACTTGTGTTAAACTCTATAACAGTCTCCTCTTAAATAATGAGATAACTTGAGCTAAAAAACTTTAGAACTTAAAGGAACTTTTTTAGGAGAAAGATTTGGTACATGAAAAGCTAACAGCTTCTATCAGATAGCAAACCAAAAATTGGGGGCAGAACTCAAAAAAATAATTGCCTCAAAAATCAAGCCCTTCACAACACCAACTCCAGTCCCAGAGAAGAAACTTTTAGAACTTAAGTCAACTATATGCAGAGAATCAAGGGGACTCCTAGCCAGTGAAAGAGCAGAGAAGTCTTAGGCATGCCACTTTTCCCTTACAGCAAGACTTGTGTAGAGATCAGGAGACAGTTTTAATTACTATGATCTAATTCCTCCAAATATCATAGCCTGTTTGCTGATAAAAACTGAAAATAAATGTCTAACTTATCCTTTTAGCTTTTGATGTTATCATGTCACAGCTTTATTTGATCTATATCATATAGGTTACTTATTGTCAAAAAGATTACAGTATTGAGGTACTACACATCTTTAATATTAATGTAAAGCCTGTAACCAAGACATTAAGCGGAGATTTAGCATTAAACAAAGAAACAAAACCATTACATTTGCAAATAGAATTTTCCAGACCACCCTGAGTTACTTAATTATACCCATACCTGAATACAACATGGTACTAGACATGGACTGAATGAGGAAAGTCAGACAATATTTGATTGGGAAAGTTCTAAAATCACCATACAACAATAATACATCTATCAACACATTTAATCTGGACACCTTAACACCCTCAAAAGAGGCCAATTATTGGTCAAGATCACCTAAAATTATGAGAAAATGGACGCAGAAAGTTCAAATGGACACTTTTAATCAAAAAGAAATTCACTTCAAGAATATAAAAGCCTTGCAAGAGCAAAACTCTGTGTACCAAAATTCTTTAAAATAATCACATTTCACTCCCTAGAGACCCTATCAGGACTCCCCTAAACTGAGAAATACAACATGAAATTGAACTCACAGGAAGCATCCTAAAGCAAGTCCTATCAATGGTAAATACCACATGAAGAAAATACCTTAAAGAAGTAACTAGATAGTTACTAGAAAATGGGCTATTATAATCTCTACACCCCAGTTTTGTGCATCAGTGATCTTTAAGGCTAAAAAAAGTGATTTATACCTTTTCACCAGCTACAGAGCCCTTAAAGAAGTCAAAGTAAAAAGCAAGTACCCCTTAACCCTGATTGACAACTTTTTTGATACAATTGCAGATGCCGACACTTTACCAAGATTAGTCTCATTGTGGAGTACATACACTTCAGAAATGCTTCTAGGGATGAGTCAAAAACTGCCTTTCAAAAACACTGTGGTTTGTTTGATAATATCATACATGAACTTTGGCATGACCAATGCACCATCTGACTTCAAAATACTCCTAAATAAGGCTTTGAGGAGCTGTTTATAAAATGTGTTGCTCTTTACCTGGATAAAATTAATGTATACAGTCTGGATCAAGACACACATCTCCACCACCTCTGTACCATCCCCAATACCCTTTTTAAACATCAGCTGAGGGTAAGTCCTCCAAATGTGAGTTTCTATGGTTGTAGTTGTTATTCCTAGTGCATATAATCTCTGCCAAAGGGATAACAACTGACACTGCTAAATTAAAACAATAATCAATATGCCACCTCCCATTAATGCGGGCTCAGTATGCACACTTCTAGGAATGATTGCCTATGTACACAAATTCATTCCCAACTGTGGGGAGCTAATTGCTCCCCTGTCCAAGTTTCTGAGTACTAAGTGTGAGATTAGGCTGATTGAGCAAAAATTATCAGGCTAATTATCACACACAGATCTTAATCAGTTAACGCCATATTATCACTTGGTTATTATTTAATCAAGTGTAGTAATTATATGCCGTATAATCATTAGTTTATTATAATAGATATGGCAGTTACACGTTGTGTAATTGTTAGTTTATTATAATAGATGATGCAATTATACGCCGTATTATCACTGATCATCATTCCAATGTGTACTGATTACACACTGTATATTACTTGCTTTATTATAATTGATGTAACAATTATACACCATATAAACGTTAGCCAACATAGTGATTATCATTGATTCTACGCCGTATAACCTAAAGATCATCTATCACTCACCTCTCAATCCACCCTACTGGTTGTTGTATCAACCCAGCCCCACACTGCCCAATAGGCTTTTATGCTCATATAAAACAATTAATATGCAAAAGATCAGGAAATACTGAGTTCAGGTCAGAGTTACACGGTGTATAATTGGGTTTCTTATTGTTTTGGGTCAGCATTACACGGCAGAAAATTCACAGGTCAATACTGGATCAAGTCTGCTATTATACGGTGTATAATCCCTAATTTGACCTGTTGTATTAATAAGTAGAGTACTTGCCAGCCAGAAAAGGATCACTGATTAAGCCCTACAAATGGAATACCAGAATTCCACCTTCCAATGTTAGAAGACAGATTAAAGACCATTTATAAGCGTCAACTAAATACAGCGTAGTTTCCCAGCGCAATAATAGGCGTGTAAGATACAGCCAATCAATAAATGACAGTAGGCTAGCTCAAGAAGAGCGTAGGCTGTAGCTGAAGTGCCATGTACACCTGCAAAGGCCAGTAGCAACACACATGTCAAGGACAGCCAATCAGGATAGGCACAGCCAGCAAAGATGGACCCATTGCAAAGGTAGCCACTGAGAACTGTCTGAAAGGACAAGAACAAGGGTTGTTGCAGTATATATTGATACAGACGCCTGAAAAGATGACAACAAGTTCTTAGTTACACCTGGATAGATTGCAGCTGCTGGCTAGATCATACTCAAGTTTCAATAAACATAATTATCTTCAAAGTTCTATTATATTGTAGTCTGTAGTGCTCTTGCATAGAATTAGGTAAAGTACATTGGCAAGGCTAACATCTATATGTAGCTTTCAACATACCAGCAATAACACAAGTTGCTCAACACTAAGCATCAATTTAAATGGACTCCTGGGAAAGACCAAGCTTTTGGGAAACTCAAGCAGAGACTTGTAACAGCGCTGTTCCACCAGTTTGCCAACAGAAACTGTCAGTATAAACTTGCAAACAACGCCTTAGACCAGGCCATAGAGGATTTACTATGGGTAAAAACCAACTAAAAAGTTTTCCTTCCAGTAGCCTAAAAGATCCAGAAAACTCATTGAAACAGAACAACACTATCTATTTACAATAAGGAGTTATCTACAATTGTAATTGTGTTAAGAAGTGGTTTTGCTACCTGAGCAGGATTACTTTCCCACCCTGGGCTAACACAGACCATAAGTATCTTGAAGATTTCAACATGCAGCTGCTCTAAAATAACGTCAATGAGGATGATTTGAACACCTGTCTTCTTACCAACTCTGAATAGAGAATAAGACTAGAAAGGAGCTGGTTATAGCTTATGGGATCTACAGGTAATATGTAGTATCAAACATGAGGGATAATGGCCTAGACCCTGACTATCCCAAGCTGTACCTCTGTCCTGACACTTATTGCTATAAGGGCCTTAACTTAACAACTATTTAAAGTTAAAAAATATTGATAGTCAGTTTAAAACTAATTCTGAGAATATCTGCTGTCAAGTGGAGATGGTAGAAAAGACACCCTACTTTCTCACCACGCAACAAGGAGATAGCATCCTACACTGCCACTGCACTTCAGGTCACATCAGAGAAGATGCCATTTCAAAATATTAAAGCCCAAGGTCCAGTGGCTGTTTATGTGTCAGTATATACTGGATCTGCTAGAAACATAAGTGTTGTGCAACAAGTATACACCCAAACCTTCCCCACCAAAGACAATGTTGCCCATCAAGGCTAAATAGCCCTTCAAGAAATAGACCATTGAAATTTTAGGACCTCTGCCTGAAGATAAGTTAGCGTAAAAGTACATTATTAATGCCATTGACTACTTTAAAGGCTGGCCTGTAGCCTGAGCAATCACTAACCACACTGCACCCCCATCACCCATTTCATTGGAAAAGAGATTGTGGTACACTTTTTCTGTCCTAAGCAACTCATCACAGATGGAGGGTCAGAGCTTGTAGGTAATGTCATGAAAGTTTATTGTGCTAAACATTCTATGAAAAGATAAGTCAACACTCCATACCTATCATAATAACATTTCAATACTTGTATTGAAAACCCAAGAGTTGAGCCCCAGTTTCCTGAAGGTGGATCAAACCCTCCAGGACAGTCCAGAATCCGCCAATCTGTTAAGTCCCAAGCTCAAATTGTTAAATTATTCTGCAACCTGCCAGCCTACTATGGAAGATTCCCTGAATAGTTGCCAGTCTGCCGCCAAACTGGTACCAATGAAGACCCATACCTACAAAGGAAATGTAACCTGGCTAACAGAGATTGGGGAAGGACCTACTACCAACCTGCCAAGTTCCAATACTAGAGTTTTGAAATCAACATTGGAAACCCAGGAATCAAACCCTGACCCTCCAAAGACTACTCAAGTCACACAAAGTGGACAGGAACCCACCCACTTGCTAAAAGCAAACCTGAATTGAAGAGTTAATCCAAGGCCTTCCAGTCTCCCAAGGACAATTCCCAGAATGGTCACCAGATTGATGCCAACCTTGAGCCACCAAAGATATGAACCTATGCAGAGGTTGCAGCTTGCCTTAAGGAGGTTAAAACAAAACCTATTTTTAACTCTACCAATGACTACCAGCAACTGCCAGCCTTCCATCAAGAAGGGGTATTACAATTGAACTACTCAGGTGACATAGTGAACAGTGGCAGCAGAACAAAGCATTTCCACTTCTATTTGCCAGAGCAGGCACAACCTGGATCTGCCACCCTCAAGAATCTAATCCAAGATCCATTCCCTGCCAGTGTCTTGTCTGCAAACCTTAACCCTGCAAAAATTGAAGAAGCAAAGTCCAATGGTATAAAAACCCTGGTGGTATGGTGATGACCACATTGTCATTTTCAATAATAAAGTTTTATGAACCTTTGGTTCAAAAAAATCTTACCTTACCTAGTCTTAGTGATCTTCCATCTTAACTTCATTCAAGTAGACCATCAGGCAACCGCCCCCTCTGGAGACCAACCTGCTGATCCTACCCAGGCACTATACTGTCCCCCAGGAGCCCCCTTTTGACCTGTGCATTTTACCAAGTACCCACCCAACCTGGCTTACATAGAGTACGGCTTGGAGACCATCCTCATTGCTGACCCCTTGGCCAGGACTAGAGAAACTGAATACATAGGATGTGAAGGACAGTGGTACAAAAGGCTGCCAAGGTTGTTCAAAGACAATTACAATTATCTACCTGCCTACTTTGTTCCCATGACTCCGCCCTTAACCCCACAACCTGACCGCCTAAAGGAGACCCCTGTTGCTGCAGAGACCACATCCACTTAACTGTTGAAGTACTCTATATCACCTTGACAGGAATGATGGATTCCATGGTCCCTACCTCTGGACCCTGATCCTTACTTGGGAAATCCTTGTCCTATATTATCAAGTTAGCACCCATTCTACGGAGGGCTTTATCCGCTGGCTCAATCCAACCCCATCCCAAGCCGCTTAATGCCTCTACCTATGCCTGATTTCCTGACATTATGACAATCCTATACAAACATGGTATTCTGGGCCCCAGAATGTTATCAAAACTTGGGGCAACTTGTATGCTTTTTTTTGTGATAATCACTTATTACACCCATAAGGCAATTACCTCCCTGATACTCTCATGGATGAAGAACCAACCCACCAAAGAATTAAAAAACCTGGCACTTGATGCAGAACCCCAGAGCCCTGCCACGTCACAAGTACAAAACATGATTGTGAAACAGACCACAACCAAGGTGGATATGCCCCAGATGGGCAAACTCACCTTAGAAGAAGCCTACCAAGCCATGCCAGTCCTCTGCCTTCATTTCCAAACCTGCGCCAACATCTACCCCAGTGACACCAAGAAGGTCTTGGGGGTGGCCGCCATGCTATCAGAAGCCGCACTAGATTGGTTTGGAAAGGCCACCACCAAAAATATTGAATTTGCCTTGACTACTCAATATTTGAAGCCAAACTCATGAGCTTTAGCAATGACCAAGACACCAGATACTACACATTGAACTCTTTATTAGAGATCCAACAAGCAAACCGCCCTATCCAAGCCTATATCAATGAGTTCCTTAAACTTAAGACTCAGACACAACTTGAAGACAAATTAGCCACCATTATCTTCAGAAAGGAGGTTAATTCAGCCATGAAAGACTTGTTGAAGCACCACCTGCCCACATTGAGTCTGGATGAACTACTTTCCCTATACAAAGGCCTGATTCTAAACCAAGAGGGACAGAACTTGTACTTGGCCCAAGCCGGCAGAGCCACGACGCTCAACTGACCAGGAATGTCCCCCAAAGAGTTACAACACAACTATCAAGATGGGTTTTTTTTTAATATCATAAGGCTGGCCATCTAACCAGAGCATGCCCTAAGAAGAATACACCTCCTGTATCCTTGGCACAAATAAACACCTCTGCGCAATCTTGCAAATTCATCCAAGTGACCATAGACCTTTTTGGAAATCAGCGCCAGATTGAAGCCTTTATTGATACAGGAGCTGATGAAAGCTTCATTGATGCCAGCCTGGCAAAGGAACTAGGATTAATAGCTTCAGAGTACAGCCTACAATTAATCATGGGAAACAGCTCCCTGGACACTTGCTATGAATGTGAACAAGAACTCCCCTTGACAATTGAACAGTTTGTATTCCCAACCCCCTTGATCCTCTTGCTAGGATTGCCACATCTTCTAATATTGGGCTTCTAATGGTCCAACAGACACGGCCTGATCCTTAACTATTATGAGCAGACCGCCACTTTGGGACAACCTGAATCTTGTGACACCGTTCTGTTCTGTATGAGTCATGGCAGAGCTCCAACTAACAGACTCTTAACCATAAAGATGGAACTCAGCGTTGGGACACTACCTATCCCCCTGTAGAAGTGGGACCATGTGCTTAGCAAAGAGGGAGCCACAAACTACCCAGCCACTCAATCTATGACCATGCTATAGACCTACTACTGGGCACCCAATCACACCTGGCCCCATTTATAGTTGCAATCACTGTGAGCAAGTGGCCTTGAAATCATACCTATATTATATGACAAAAAAGGTTTTAATCCAAGTGTCAAAGGCCCCCTGCTTGTTGCCCATGCTGTTTGTAGGGAAAAAGGATGTCAAAATGCATCCATGCGTAAACTACCAGAAACTGAACAAAATTACAGTGAAGAACTACTACCTCATCCCTAACTCTGATGTCTTTTGTGATGTACTGACCAGAGCCCAGGTGTACTCAAAAACTGACCTTTGTTATGCCTTCAACCAGATCCAAATCAAACATGGAGACAAATACAAGACAGCTTTCAAAACCAGATAAGGGTTGTACAAGTACCTAGTAATTCATTTGGTCTCTGTAACGCCCCTAGCACTTTCCAAAGGATGATCAACACTACCCTTGGGGAATACCTTGTCCATTTTTGTGTTGCATATTTGGACAACATTCTCATCTACAGCAAGACCCATGAGGAGCACCTGCGCCACCTGGACCTTATACTAGGAAAACTCTCCCAAGCAAACATACATGTTAAGCTTAAGAAATGTGAATTCTTTCAGTCTGAAGTTGAGTTCCTGGGATACGCAGTGAATACTGGCAGGTTTTCCATAGCACAGGACAAAGTAGAAGCAATAACATCTTGGCTAGTGCCTAAACGCAGGAAAGATGTGAGAAGTTTTTTGGGCCTGGAAAATTATTGCAGGGATTTCATCCAAAATTTTTCTCACATTACCCTGCCCCAACCTGCCTTTGCTCTGAAAAAGTCCTGTTTTCCTGGACCCCTGAATGTACTTCTGCCTTTGAAGCCTTGAAACTTTTCTTCACCTCTGCCCCTGTCCTGGTCTTACCCAACCCATCTAAGCCATTCATACTGGAAACCAACACATCCAACTTTGCGGTGGGTGGGGTCCTTCTTCAGGAAGGAGGGGATGGTATGCTACATCCTGTAGCATATTACTCCAAGAAGATTCTGCCTGCCAAAGGAAACTACCTAATCTACAACAAAGAGATGCTTACAATAATGAAGACCTTGAATCATTGGTGAAAATACCAATGTGGTGCCAAATTTCCAGTAAAGGTCTTAACCGACCACAAGAACTTGGTTTACTTCTTCAAAACCAGACATCTAAACCAGAGGCAGGCCATATGGGCTTTGAAACTGTCTGACTACACCTTGACCATCAACTACAAGCCTGGGAAGGTGAATATGGTACCTGCCGCCCTGAGTAGAAGAGCTGATCTGACCCCTTCCTCTGCAGAAACCAAGGACCACAACACATATGTACTCCTTGACCCTGCCAGCTAGGCATCCAATTGATATACATGAAGATCATGGCCCACAAACCCAACATAATTGAGGCGCAGAAACAAAACAAATACTCAGAGGAACTTGTTGACAACTTGACCTCAGACCCAGAGAGCTGCCACTACAAAAAAGGATTTTTTCTTCAAAAATCCACCCTGCTATTACACAACCAGATCTATGTACCAGAAGGTGAAACAAGGACCAAAGTACTCATTGATCATCATGACTCAGAGATGGCCGGCCACCCTGGCAGACTCAAGACACTCCAAGGAATCAAGAAGAATTACACTTGGTCCCAAATTGACAAAGACGTGGTACCTACATTAAAGGCTGTGAAATATGTGGAAGAACCAAAACCAGTAGATCCAAACCTGAAGGCTTTCTAAGACCACTAGACATACCAGCGGGACCCTTGCAGTCTGTTTCAATGGATTATATTGTAGAACTGCCCCTCTCAAATTTTTTCAATGTCATCCTGGTCATGGTAGATAGGTTTACTAAGATGTCCTATTTTATCCCTACCACCACCCACTGCACTGCTGCAGAGACAGCTAGACACTTTCACAACTGCATCCTAACTCAACACGGTACTCCAGGGGAAATCATCACTGATAGAGGACCCCAATTTACCTCCAAATACTGGACTCAGGTGATGAAGGACTTGAGGGTAAAGCGCTGTGTATCAACCTCCTACCACCCACAGACCAACGGCCAGACTGAATGAGTGAGCCAAATACTTGAACAATACCTATGATGCTACGCTAACACCAACCAAGATAACTGGGAGGAGATGCTACCCATGACACAGTATGCTTACAACAGCAAAGACCATGCATCTACCGGAATGTCCCCCTTCAAAGCCAATTCTGGCTTTGACCCATCCTGGGACCCCAGTATTGGTAGTAAGGAAATAAATCTGTCAGGACAAACCTGGATTGAACAGATACAATACCCAACAAACCTGTCTTAAGAATCTGACCCATGCTGTCCAGACTTATAAGGCATTAACAGACAAAAAGAGGACCCCTGGGAAACCGTTGAAGGTAGGAGACAAAGTCTAACTGGACTATCAAAATGTGCCTCTGACTGTTCCCTGTTGGAATTTAGCTCACAGAAGAAGTAGCCCCTACAAGATCACCAAGCTAGTAGGTGAAGTAGCATTTGAACTAGAATTACTCCCTTGTAGAAAAAACATAACGTCTTCCACCGTGTACTTCTATTCAAGAAAGAAGGAAACTCCCTCCCTCACCAGAAGCTAAAAACTGACCCCCCTCCCATCCAAGTAGGACGCTCCAAAGAATACAAAGTTGAATATGTTCATGGGGACTGTACCCACTATAAAACCCTCCAGTAATACATCAAGTGGAAGGGATACCCACCCAAGGAAAGCAACTGGGAACTGTTAAGCAACCTACCCAACGCCCAACTAGCAATCCAACAATACCTTGAGAAGAAGGCCAGGAATGAAGGGACCCCCGGGAAGGAAGGGGTTGATGTCATGAATAACATTTCAATACTTGTATTAAAAACCCAAGAGTTGCTCCCTAGTTCCCTGAAGGCGGATTTCACCCTCTAGGACAGTCCAGGATCCGCCAATCTGTTAAGTCACAGGCTCAAATTGTTAAATTACTCTGCAATCCGCTGGCCTACTACAGAGGATTTCCTGAATAGTTGTCAGTCTGCTGCAAACTGGTGCCAATAAAGACCCATACCTACAAAGGAGATATAATCTGGCTAACAGAGGTTGGGGAAGAACCTACTGCCAACCTGCCAAGCGCCAATACTAGAGTTTTGAAATCAACATTGGAAACCCTGTAATCAAACCCCGACCCTCCAAAGACTACTCAAGTCACACAAAGTGGACAGAAACCCGCCCACTTGCTAAATTGCAAACCCAAATTGAAGAGTTACTCCAAGGCTTGCCAGTCTCCCAAGGACAATTCCCAGAATGGTCACCAGATTGATGACAACCTTGAGCCACCAAAGATCTGAACCTATGCAGAGGTTGCAGCTTGCCTTAAGGAGGTTAAAACAAAACCTATTTTTAACTCTACCAATGACTACCAGCAACTGCCAGCCTTCCATCAAGAAGGGGTATTACAATTGAACTACTCAGGTGACATAGTGAACAGTGGCAGCAGAACAAAGCATTTCCACTTCTATTTGCCAGAGCAGGCACAACCTGGATCTGCCACCCTCAAGAATCTAATCCAAGATCCATTCCCTGCCAGTGCCTTGTCTGCAAACCTTAACCCTGCAAAAATTGAAGAAGCAAAGTCCAATGGTATAAAAACCCTGGTGGTATGGTGATGACCACATTGTCATTTTCAATAATAAAGTTTTATGAACCTTTGGTTCAAAAAAATCTTACCTTACCTAGTCTTAGTGATCTTCCATCTTAACTCCATTCAAGTAGACCATCAGGCAACCGCCCCCTCTGGAGACCAACCTGCTGATCTTACCCAGGTACTATACTGTCCCCCAGGAGCCCCCTTTTGACCTGTGCATTTTACCAAATACCCACCCAACCTGGCTTACATAGAGTACGGCTTGGAGACCATCCTCATTGCTGACCCCTTGGCCAGGACTAGAGAAACTGAATACATAGGACGTGAAGGAAAGTGGTACAAAAGGCTGCCAAGGTTGTTCAAAGACAATTACAATTATCTACCTGCCTACTTTGTTCCCATGACTCCGCCCTTAACCCCACAACCTGACCGCCTAAAGGAGACCCCTGTTGCTGCAGAGACCACATCCACTTAACTGTTGAAGTACTCTATATCACCTTGACAGGAATGATGGATTCCATGGTCCCTACCTCTGGACTCTGGTCCTTACTTGGGAAATCCATGTCCTATATTATCAAGTTAGCACCCATTCTATGGTGGGCTTTACCCGCCGGCTTGGTCCAACCCCATCCCAAGCCGCCCAATGCTTCTACCTATGCCTGGTTCACTGACAATACCACCCATAAGTTAACAAATGAGCGGGGAAAAATGTCATACTGGTCTAGATAACTGCCAAGTTGCCCTGTAACATCTAAACACTTCTTGAGCAGAACATCTACTAGCCCCATTGCTCATTCTGCAGGCTATAATCAACTGCAGCACAGGTTTCTCCCCAGTATTTTAGCCTTTGGCACCCCTGATGGTGAGAAATAAATAGAACAAGGGATTTTATGGTCCACTGTCCTGGGAAACCTTATCTTGTAACTACTCTCTCCCTGAGCCAATAGTACATCAAAGCTTGCAACATAGAGCAGGAGCAGATCAAGGGGGGCTAAACACCTCAAGAAAAGGTACACTGTGGGTGATCCTGTCTATGCCCTTAATCCCAAATCCTCAAAGCTTAAACCCAACTGCCTTGGGCCCTACAAGTTAGCTGCTATCTACAACAACCACACCTACCCTCTTGAAGACGCCCAAGAAAGCACCAAGACCCTCTACCATGATTGCTTGCACCCCTGTCACATTATCCCCACAAAAAATCTATTTGTGAGTACTTTTCATGACCTTCCACAGGTTCCAATCCTAGTGCCTGACAAAAAACAGGGGCCAAGGGGGGTGTTGCAACTAAGACTCCATCCTTGCCTGCCAACATACCTCACAATACACAGGGGGTTCTCAATGAGTTGCTTTATGACGTGTCTAATGGCATGAATCAATACATTAGTTAATTTCAAATTTCAGGCACTATCTCCTAATTAGGAGTGCTGCCAATTCAACACTCTAATCCCCATGCAATTTATTCCTTAGTCCCAATTCTTTTTATGGAACCTGTCACTGTGCCACCCCTTGGTGGATTAGTGGTTTCCACTTCTGGTATATCAACTACTGTCTTCTAAATAAAGCTCAACATTCTCTATATTCCTTGTTCTTTCTATTAGACTGATTTCTTCCCAACCTTTTTAACAAACAATAGTTGTTTCAGTTGCAACACCACCTTGAGGATAGCAGGTGTCAATCATGGGCACACTGGCCCTGGGTTGAAAGGGAATCCAAACTCACTCCAGAGATCCATGCACTTATCTGTGATCTGCAGGATTGTCTCAATGGTTCTTCCAGCTCTGGCATTGACCATAACTACAAGATGTTCTTTGAACAAGTTTCTGGTCCCAATTCATCAACTTCTGCTGCTTTCTTGAAAATATAGAAGAATCCTCAGTGTTGAGAGTCTGATGAGCTTAATAAGGAGCATATCCTGACCTTCTACATCCAAAGTTTCAATAGATTGTGATCCCTGAACCAGCTAACCTCAGTGCTTGGGCACAGGTGAAATAGGTGCCAATCTTGGAGTATGGCAGTGACTTGGATTTGGAGGTTGAAAAGGATGCATTTGTGCATAGATTTTCTAACTCAAGGGATCTCTGGCTTGACTTGCCAACTGCTTCTTGCAAGACTTTTTGCCATGAAGAATTATCATTTTTATCATGGAGATGGTTATAAATCTTAGTGTTTTGTTGATAGGGCATGAATCTGTATGGTAAAAGGTGTGGTTCTTATTGGTGCATGATAGTTGGCAGTGACAGGAAGTGTCCTGCTTAGAGGCCACTGCAGACAACTAAAGGAAATATTCTCTTGGTCAATTGAAAGGGCACTGATAACTTTGGGCAGGAGGTAATGTTAGTAGGTCCCTGAAGTAACAACAATATGCTCTTGTTGATAATTGGCACTACTGCAAAATAATACTGCAGTAATATGACAGGATTAAGTTATCTAACATTTAAGTCCACTTGGAAGAGATTTTTATAGAGCTAAGGCCCTATGGTCAGACTGACGTCTGGTGCTACTAACTCTTGCTAGCTAATCTATCATCCCCAAGCTACTAGCTTCAACCCCCAGAGTCTAATCTCAAACCTCAATTACAGCTTGTAATGAGGTTGCTGTTCTTCTTGTTTCCCTCTTCAGTATAGATATCCTTTGATATAGTAGTTTTTAAAGAGTAGCAACAAGAAAAATAATTCAGATTTAAACAAATTTAACATGTATGTAAAAAAGTTGAAATGAATCCAAATATAATGTAAATTCATATAAATTTGCTTATTTTTAATTTTTTTTACATCTAAGTCATTTTTTTTAAAAACTGAATTATTTTTGCTTGTTTTCATAGCTTTTAAAACTACTGTAAAAGTGGGTTCAATTGGATGGTAATTGTTGGGTAGAATCTCATCTTATTCTAAGTGAGATACAATTTTACAGGTGATGCTCTGGCTAACTTCTTGGTGAATTGGATGTCCATTGTGTGGGGCTCAGCATATTGATCGTGGGGCTCTCCAAGGCAATCCTTTTAATTACAATTCTATAAGCGGTGTGTTAATCTGTGGGTTCTTGGATCAATTAGTATATCTTCCTAATCCTTTGGGGGTTTGACAAGACAATGGGATTTGATTAGGATTTATCAAGTACTTATCAAACAGCAAAATACTAATTAGAGATCCAGACTGATCTACACAATATTGTAGTGTTCAATAAACCATAGATCCTGCAATGTAGCACCTATAATAGATGATCCTATCCTGGCTGAGCTCTGTCTATTTTTTCAGTGGCCATGGCAATGGAGAGATGTATTGGCCAACCCTAATTAATCAGGTTTTCTGACATCTTTCATGGCACTTGGTTGAAGCTAAGAATAGGGGGGAAATCTTATACAATATGATATCTTCAGATTTTTTGGTAAAAATATTAGTTGAGGTTCTATATTTAATTGTAAATTTTTATACAGTAGGTTTAAAAGCTATGGCAACAAGAAAAATCCAGATTTAAACAAAATGAACTAAGATTTAAACAAAATTAAAACTAAATGAATTTCTATTGCTTTACAATAGATTTGGGTTCATTTTAATTTTTCTTAGTCTGAGTTCATTTCATTTATTGTCATAGATTTTAAAACTACTATACGGGGATAGTGATCTGGGTTTACATTAATACCAGTAGCATATAAGTTTTGTAAGATGGTTCTTGATATAAAGGAGGTGCTTTTTCAACGCTAATAACATTGCCCCTAAGAGGTAGCATAGAAATTTGGTTTAGTTGTTCCGCCTCACTTTGCTTAAATCGACCCCAAATAATAACTTAATATATGATCTGGTTTTCTTAATCAACAACAGCAAATGTTTTATAGAAGTTTATGTTGGGTTTACTATAGAATTAGGTTCTAACTAAGGGGTTGACTTAGCCACACTTGTGTATAGTTCTTTTGGTGCTGAAACGGTACAAGCAAACTTATCATATAAAGATTTGAATGGTATCCGTTTCTAGTTTGGCATATATTTATACCCCTTAAAAATATATATCATGTATTAGTTAACCTTACATGGTGTCAAGAAGTTCTTTTATTGAAAGTGGATATTTATCCTTTAGGTTACCATTACTGTTTCTGTATCGATTTCTACAAAAAACATCAACAATTTTTAATAAAGAGCGATGAAATATGGTCAAATTAAATGTCTTCCAGGGGAGGAATGATATTTGTCAGTATGGAAGCTTTGAATTCTAAACTTTTTGGTTCACGCTTTAGAAAAGTATCTAGATTGTAAATCAAGCTCAAGAAATCATCATTTACCTTAGTAGATCAGCTTGATTGTTGAAAATGTCCGGGCAAGTGCCTAAAATCAAAGTGCAGGATTGAAATCTCAAAATCAACAGATTTTTTGATCCCTACATTTTTTACAATAAAAGTTTGTCAATTTTTTATCTTTTATTTAAATTGACTTTTTTTAAATGTTTAATGCTAGCTAAAATAAAAAACAAGTTCAAAGTGCCCAAATCAATGCAATTTAAAAGACACCTTGATTTAATTTGGCTTTTTACTATAAATTCAGAACCTAAACATAAAAATGCAGGATTGTCAAATCCTTGGTCCAAATTTGAAGCACTTTTTCAGGCAACACAGCTGAGTGAAAATTAAAATATTTCATAAAATCAACCATTTAATTTGGCTTTTTTGGTTTATTTAAATTGACAAATTTCAAACCCTTGAGCAGATAACTCAATTAACAAAAGACAAAACACAGCAACCAAATGTGGGATACATGGATCAGAAATGTGGGATTCTAATGTACAATTTGAGATTTTCTGTATTTCAAACAAATCATAGACATCATGTAAAACTTAAAAAAATCTGAAATTGTGGGATTGTCAAATCCAAGAACCAAATTTCAAATAAAATTTGAGGTAAATTTGAAATAAATATAACTTATGGGGATCACAAACAGGAAGTCAAAGGATCTAGGATGGATTTGTGCTAATTCTTATAGGAATCATAAGTATTCTCAAAAGTCATCCTATTCCATTTTAGGATGGCTAAAATTTAGATGCTTGATTACAGTAAGTTTAGAAAACACTAATAATAAAGTATAATTATATATTACAATCTTTTTATCAAGTTGCTTTTCCTTGTTGTAGTGATTTTTCAATTAATGTTGTTTATTTTTCATGTATTTAATTGGAATGGTTTTAACTTCAGTTGCCTGGGTAATAGGAAATAAAGTTGCCTCTGCAAGACTAGCTGTGATTGCACAGGCAACTTGATTTCCTATTTTCATAGCAAATGGAGGTGAAACTATCCAATTAAGTGCAAGCACATTATCAACAGCAAATGAACTATCAACACATCAAGGAAAAGACAACGTGATAAAATAGACTGTAATATATAATTTCTATTTTATTATTAGTGTTTTCTAAAATCTACTGTAATCAAGTATTTTTAATAGCAATACATGAATACATAGTATAGTAAACTGATGGTTTATTTTTCCTCCCTCCTTTCTTCCTTGAAAAGAAGTTATTTGGACCCTGGTGTAACCAGGGCCCAATTTTTTTAAAAAAATTCTGCGTCATCAGGAGGGTGACTCATATATCATTATATGGTTTGTGGTTGCTATATTAGTGATTTAGAGTGCAGAATATTGCATCAATCCATTTTAGAAAATTTACATTTCACTTAAATTCATGACTAAACATGGTTATTGAGATTGAATCTTTCATTTAATTTTATCCAGAGTGGAGCTTCTTGATTTGGACTGATTTTCCTAGTTTCTTACTGTACATTAAATTTGGATTCCAAATCCCACATTTTCATTTGAGTTTACTAGTGGTATTCATTTATGATTTGAAATTTGGTTCTTGGATTTTACAATCCCGTAATTCCAAAAAACATAGTAAACTTAATGAAAATGGTTGATGGATTTGAATGCTTCAAATCTGATTCCAGTTAATTCATTTTTTCCATTAGAAATATGCAACTTAACTTGAACTTTGCAAAGTGTCTATGAGTTCTTGCATTTTTAAAAATTCAAATAAAAATACAAAGAATTCAACTTAATTAAATAAAGGCTATCTTTAAAAGTGATTTGAAACTTGGACCAAGGATTTGACAATCCCACTTTTTCACGTTTAGGCTCTGAATTTACAGCAATAGAATTTATTTACCCCTTTGCATATATGGGACAAAAGCACAATTGCTAAAATTGAAGTGCAAAAAAATCTTCGACTTGATGTTTGGCGCATCAAAATTAAAAAAATTAAATTTTTATTCTTCTGCATGTAAAAAAATAAATCAAGAGCTAAAGAAAGCTTTTTAAATTTAGGCAAATTTTTAACCAGTTCTATTTAAATCTTAAAACAACTTAATACTATTGTCAGAAAAATCAAGGACTGTTTATTTTGTCATTTTTCAAATGATATCCCAAGCCTTCTAACATTAGGAAAGTACAGAGAACCTGTGACTTTGGCTTAATCTTTGGTCTGGAATAATTGTTGTCATCAGAAGTAGCAAGTCTGACAAGGCCCAAAGAATTTGGGATGTTTCTTCTTACTTCTGGATAAAGGTTCATAAGTTGATGTCTCTATATTTTACTTAAAGATAATTATACTGTATAGCAACAGTATCATCTTTTGCTCTACTAATAAAGCCTAAGAGAGGATCACATTAAGGAAATAGGACTTGGATCAATCATCAAGTCATTACAAAATCATCAGTCTTTTATCCTAATGGACTGGCTTTAAGGTGGCATGCCTGCCCATGTTTTATCCAAGTTAGCTCACAACACTAGAAGAGACTGAAGTAGCATTAGGGCAACACGGCAGGAGGCTCATCCTTTTTGGGATGATTTTAACAGAAACTTGCTTGACATCTTCCACAGATTGGTATTCTTTATGTCTATCTGGGCCACTTCCAGGGCTAGCTAGCCAGTAGTTAGCTACTAGTTCATGGAGATGATTGTTTCATTTAATCAGAGCTGTTCTAATACAATAGACTTGTGAGCCTTTTATCTTAGAGTGTTTGGCCTGGCAGCCCAGTCCATGGTGAACTCTTCTAGAAGTGTTTCAGATGATGGCCTATATGAGGGCCCTTGTTCTAGATATGTTTAAAGTTCATAATAGTAATTATTATGAGGTGCATATTGAGGTGCAGGCAGATGGGAACTAATCAATGAGCAGTAATTGCATGTTACATTAATTAATTGTAATTCATGAATTTGTTAATGCCAGAATATGATTTGGTTGTTGATTCATTGATCTGCAGCCCGCCTCATTCTGTTGAAACCATTCCTAAGAGTGATTGACAGCTGGGCTGCGTTAATTGATTAAATCTGCTAATTATTCAATAACCCAAAATCTTGACAGGAGGTGATTTCAAAAAATATTAAATTAATATAATATTATACTATGTTTCCCTATGCGTTTTCAGGGGACAGAATCAAAGTGCGCAAAACAAAGTACAGAAATTGAAGTGCCTAAATCAAAGTGCAATAAACCTTTGGTTTTTTATCTTTAATCTTCCCCCTTCCACCTCGCCCTTTCCACCTCTCATTCCTCCCCAAAAAACTGGTAAAAAAATTCTTCATTGGAAAGAGAGCAGATCATATAAAATCTGATACCATGTAGAAAAAATCATTTTTCTCCTTCTTTTTCTTTCTTCTCCTCTCTTCTCTTCTCTCTCCTTTCTTATCCTCAATTATCTTCTATTATCCTCTTCTCATCTCTCCTTTCTTACCCTTAATTGTCTTCTATCATATCTTTTTACTATATGTATTAGAGAAAAATAAGATATATAAAATATACTCTTTGATATAAAACTGTGAATTATCTATATCATTTTTTGGTTAAAGTACAATGTTTTTAACATAAAAATATACCTTTCCTCATTTTATGAGATGTAAGTGGCAGGTTCTTGATATCTTTGAATATTGTGACTTATTATAAATAAGATATAGGCCTATATCTTTTATTAAGTATATCATTGTATAGTATTGCTTTAATAAGCAAGCAATCAATGTAATATATATTTTTTAATAGTAAGCCCCTATAATTTTTATCATTGAAATAAGATTACTAATAAACTTAAATACCTAAAATAATATGCTTGTATCTTGTAGGAAGAATCAGTTATTTTGCTTATGCTGAAGTATTATTATAGATTTGCATATGCTAAAATGAAGTTAATCTTTTTATTAAACTATAGCTTGAAAATAAGTTTTTTGTGTAGTTTTATATTTTATATAATTTAAAATATTATATGTAAATTCTAGTCTAATTTTGCTTTTGAAACTGAAATAAACTCTCTTTAAAAACAGAAAATTTAAGAATCTTTTTATTATCAAGCCAATTAGTTTTTATTGCAGAAATAAACTCCCTGGGGTTGCATTGGTCTATTAAAGGCTTTATAATATATGTTTCTATATTAATAACTATATTTTTTGGGCTTCAAAGTTAACCTCTGGAAAGTCGATTTTTGCACTTTGATCTTTGATGTTTTTGATTTTTGCACTTTTTGGGGATCACATTTTCGACTTCTGATCTTTCGCCCTTGGGAACTTTGACCTAAGGAACTTGCCCAAATGTCCATGTCGATTAAGTAAAGTCTGAGTACTGTTGATATGAGTGATGTTGACGTTACTTTGGGTAAAGGAGAATCTTTAAGCTTGAGTGAGTTATTAATGTTTTAGGTGCTGCTAGATTTAATAGTTAAAGTTTGGATGATTTGGTCTCCTTATGAGATTGCATGTAAGGAATAGGATAAAGTTTTAAAACTGGTGTTGTAATAAGCCCAAACCTTATTGGATCAACTATGGACCTGACTCAATCCAACTAGGGCAATGACTAATACTGTCTATCTACCAATGGCACTACTATTGCCATCATGTGCCTACAAATGCTGGCCTAGTGGAAACAGTATTTCTCACACAACTAAAACCTGAGTTACAAGTATCTTTAGGAACACCACATGAAGTCCTGCCACAATAGTATAAAATAATTTTGTTATTAAACAAGACACTTCTTATCTCCTGAAACTTTTACCTGTAGTTCAGTTATTACCCTGGCCAGTTTTGGGTTTATTGAAGGAAGTGAAGTTGATCAAACATGTTCAGTTCAAGTATTTAGGAAGCAGGCGAGCGGGTGACTTTGCATCAAACGCAACGGCTAGTTTCAGCAGAAGTGGATCAGAATTGGCAAGGCCGTACATGGCAACACTGGCGGATGAGCCATCCTTAGTAAACCCAACCGGAAGATTGATGATGGGGTAGCCAGCGGCATTTGCAGTTGTAAAGGCCGAGACTAGGGGATGGCTGGAAACCAGAATAGCATGTAAATTGTAGCGGGTGAAGAATTCTGTCAAGTCGTGCTGGATTGCCAGACGGTGCTTGGGTAAGGACAAACTTGGTTCATTGGAACAGCTCTCGGGCAAAGCAGCTTCCAACATGACAAGAGTGTGGTTTTTGGATGAGGAATGGTTCCTGTACCATTGGATAATTGACGTAAGATTTTGAATGCTAGGATCAGCTGAGGGGAGGTGGGTGGTGCCATTCTTCAAATACTCTTGGATCTGGGGCGCAAACTCACATAACATGGCCATCTGTACTAAGCTTATTAGATATAGTGCTAGTTTCTTACTAGAGCATGTAAAGTCAGGTGGAATATGCAAAGTTAAATTTCTCACAAGTTCAACACCCATCGCTTCTAATTCAAGGAGACCGTTTTCAATCAATTTGATGTGTGGCTGAACATAGTCTTCCAGGATTCCAATCCGAATTCCCTATCTATTAAAAGAAACCCCTAATAGTTTCTTACTTTAAAATATAATAATGTTCTTTCAAGGTAGGGCTGTGTAGCAATGGCTTGGGCCATAATGGCACTGTCAATAGCAGTGCGAGCCAAGACTCCAACCTACCTGATTAACAATATATTTAATGACTTACGGTGTCCATAGTTTTAGCCAGAGGAATCAAGCCTTGGTTTAGAGAGGAATCATAAGTAGGCTTGAAGCAAAATAGCCCAGTGACAGAGCATGGGGCAATGATGGACCCCTCCGTCTCGGTACCCAATGCTGCAATGGCTAGATTTGCGGCAACTGCGGCTGCTGATCCTGAGCTCGAACCAAAGATGTCGCTTGTTAAGTTATAAGGGTTCCTAGTCTGCCCCCCAGCAGTACTGAATCCGCTTTTCGTATCAACCGCCAAAAAACTAAATGTTAAAGTGAACATATCGTATTACCCGGATAACTCTGACAAGTTGGCTTTCCCTAGAATAATTGCCCCGTGCTCACGAAGCCTCTGGACTGCAATTGCTTCCTGCTCTGGGAATATGTCTTGCAAGAAAAGCGTACCGCCAGTAGTCTGCATGCCATCAACTGCAATGTTGTCCTTGACAAGGATAGGAATTCCATACAAGGAACCCCATTCACCTCTCTTCATCTTCAAGTCCAGTTCGATTGCGTCTTTACGAGCATTTGGATTTGTTGAAATCACTGCGTTTAAGGATGGATTCAAGGCACGGATCCTGCCAAAGTAGCACTCTGTCAACTCCTCCACTGACATCTCACCAGACAAGAAGTAGCCATGGACTTCCTTGATTGTTATTTCTCTCAAGTCAATCCCTTTGCAGTACGCCGTTGCTTCGTCTAAATCCACCACCGTTGAATGCGCCAAGGAACAAGCAATCAGTAACCACCTAACCATACATAACCAAGACATCAAATGTCTGTTTAATGCCGAGCCATCTTCCTCATCCCGAAGCTATTCCTGAATAACGATCTACCCAAATGACAACCAAATTAGCTATTGCGTAGCCAAACTCGACTACATTAAATACACACAACCAACAATACTTCTACAAAAACAAATTAAATCTACCCCCTAAAGTTATCCATCCATAATCAACTACCCCGATTTACCAACAAATATAGATGCAACTCATGACCTGCCATTTACCAAAAGCACCGTTTAAAGAAACACTTGACCCCTGCCGATATCAATCTATTCTCGCATCCATATCTTCTTCTAAAGACGTCTCTAATAAGGATCCCCATCCCGATAAACCCTTGCCATCCCAAACTCCAAATCCAAACCAACTCGCCAACCCTTTCTAGCCAACCTGGATCTATTCAATTAGGTCATTATGTTTTGTTATACCTAGGCACCAGATTAAATATTTTTGGCTTAACTACATCTTTTTATCTTCAGATTATTCAAAATATCTCAAATATTACAAACTTTTATCCTCAAATAATCTTTTAATTATAAAAAACAAAGAAAATTTATTATCCCACAGGGCCAAAATTCAACCTTTGATATTACCAAGAATATCTTGAGTAAACCATACAGACTAAAAATAACTATGGTGAGTTGCATGGGAGGGTGATAGCAGCCCCAAAGCTATAAACACCGTTATCCTATCTTTGGCTCATCATAACTATTCTTAGTAGTTCAGAAAAAATTTGTTGCTTTTGATGAGGAGCACCTTTGGGGAAGCTTCAAATATGGAAATAAGAGAGAGAAGAAGTATATTTTATTGATAATACTTTAGGCTTATATAGCTATAGCTGTAGCAGAGATTTTAGTCAGATCAAACTCAGGGGCTGGTCATGTTCTGGATGGGTTCAAGCCACTGGATACTTGGACAGTCATGTGATATTGCTTGGTTGCCATTCCTGGTATGTCAAACAGTATACTGGAAAGGCACCAAGTTGGGCAATGACTGGATGTTGAGTAGGTTGGTGTTAGCCAGAATACTTGTACATCCAGATCCTTGATATTTTTGAAAGACTGATGACTCTATTCAAAACACACCCTCTAGTAAGCTGCCCAGCTTCATAAACTTACCCAATACACCACTAGCATCTTCTGATATGTTTGTTTCTCTAGTATCATGCCCATATATCAAATAATAGGTTATCTCAGAATATTCTGTAAAACTTTCAAATGGTAAAGGTGAAGTGTTTAGCTTCCTTTATTTCATAAGATATGAAATATTGATGTGTAGATCTTTAACTTCAAGCTCTCTTTTTATAGGCCTAAATTTTCTTTCATAAATATAAAAATGTGTTTTGAGAAACAACTTAACCAATTAAAGCTGAAATTCATGGTTGTTTCTTTTCTTCTTGCTCAAAAATATTTTTAAGATCATTAATATTGCTAATATTAAGCTCATTTCTTTTCCCTTTAAAATTTTTGACATTACACCAAAGTGACCATCAACAACACCTTTTCCATGAAATTCAACAAGCCAGTTATATTTATGGAACCCTTAATACATTTAGGTGCCTCTTTGAATAAGTAATATGTGTATTCATATATCTAAAATGATTTCTGTTATATGTTCAATATTGTATATTTTTATTATTGTAAATCTATCTGATTAAGAAGTTTTATAAACTGCTTACCAGAAAATAAAGAATCATGTGATCATAATTGAGTTAAAATTTATGGTATTCATATTTAACGTTACTGTTTTCTTTAAACGCCAATGTAAATCCTATAAAGAAATAAAGTTTTTAGAATAAAAGCAGTTATTGGTTTCTAATGGACCACCACCAACCATTAAATTCCCTTATAGTCTATAACTATAACACAAGATTCATCATCCAATTCATTAATACCTTTTTTATATTCTCTATTTTGGTGAACATAAAAGTCTTTATGCTGATCAATCAACTTTAAGGCATCATTTATAGATCCTGGAACTGGTAAATTTTTGCCTTCAAATTCTTGTTTTATTTTTTCTAAAGATGTTTTTAAATTATAAATATTACACACGTCAAATTGTTTTTGCTCCTTATTATATATTTTGGATTAGCTTTTAAAAAGTTGAAATGGATATTGCAATCTCATTTTTATTTTCATATCTCTTATACATGTTTTTGTTTTTAGGAGAGAATATTTTATTGCTAATGAGTATTCACTTATTTCTTTTTAATCTCTTTATAAATATCTTTGATTCTTTTTTGTAAACTGGCATGTTTCAAAAGAGTTTTCCTGCAATTTTCAAGTTCTTTTTTAGCTATTTCTTATTTTAATGAACAGCTATTATGCTTTTGGTTTTTATCCAAGCTTTCAATCTTATCAATGCTTTTTCTCCCAGCTGTTCACCCTCGCTTTTAGTCATATATGTCTCATATTATCAAGTTCTTATAGAGATTAGAAGGAAGTAACTAATGTTGCAGGGCCAGAAGATGCTTTTGGGAGGTGTTCTTAACCCAATCCTTTAAGTTGCTGATAATACCATTGTATCTTATGGTTTGAACAGCTGGCAGGAGCTCTGATTTTCAAGCCTTGTCATTTTCCAAAGCTATTAATAAAGACATCAAGGTCATCACCAGTGTTTTGAATTCACCTTTGTTTAGTTAATGTTGAGGTCAAATCTCTCTCTTTTGCTTTTGCCCTTTGAAATGAGGCTGGCTCTGAATTGGGAAATACAATTGTTCAGTTTCCTGATTCTGTGTAGCTCACTTGCTCCACTCATGCTTGTGGCAAGTGATTCTACCGTCCATGTACTGTTTTGTGGTAAAGCTACACAGTATATAATCCCAATTTCTATGTCCAATAGAACTTAAGTTATATTCACATTTTTGTCTTTGTATTGCCACATAATTTGGCGCCTCTCTAGCCATGTCTAGCAGATATTATTCAATCAGGGCCACAAGGTAATCACATAGCCTTCCCTGTCATTCTAACCAAGACTTAGTACAAAACCAATCCTAAGGTTAGGATTTCCCGTTGTGACTCTGTGCTGTGCCTCAGATCATGACAAAAATGGTGCTCACTACAGGGGCTGTAAGCCCCTTGGTTACCCCTTTTGCAACAACGTTTTCAGGACCTTTGCCTCCTCCCATACAAGAGCCAACTTCACCTGAAATTACCAGTCCTCCTATTGTGGAAGACATTGTCAACCTGCTTATTTTCCCTACTGTGCTGAACCTTGGGAGTGGTCCCCGCCTAGTGGCCTACTCTTTGGGTACCCCTGACTTGGAACAAGTCATGGGGGTAGCCCTTGGGAGAGCCTGTGATAGAGCCATCCCTTGCCTCCAGCTTCAGTTCAGCTGAGCAGAATACTACACACTGATTGTAGCTCCACAATTTTCACAGCACATCCTCTCAGCAGCTGGCTCCGCTGAACACTTATTGTCCTCCTTTGTACAACCTGCCTTAGCCCATCATCAAATGTTAATGGGCTCCATGTTCAGGAGATTTCATAACTACAAGCCGCTGTCACTCATCACTGGGATCTGTTTGCGGCCTACCAGCAGTGGATCCACTCCCTTTTTCCTTAGTATCTGACACTCAGTGCAACTCTATCACCTCCCAATCTTACTTGGTCAACTCCCTTGACAAATGCGCCAGTCCTTCCCCAAGTATTTCAGAGAGCGTATTCATGAGTTCCACCAGTTGGAACAGCCCTAGCATGCCCAAGTAGATTCCACTCTAAACTCCTATCTCACCAACTTTGAATGACTTGTGCAGAAACTCAACAAGTTCAGTGTTTAATCCTTAAACCAGTTACAGCAAGTAGCAATCCATGCTACAAAGGGCCTCTGTAAACTTGGTAACAAATTTGATTAAGAAAGGGCTGCTACTGCTGCTACCATTGCCAAACTCCAGACTCAAGTAAATGAACTGTCTGCCTCCAAAGCAGATGTCCTGCCTTCTCCTCCATCCAAAGAGTTAGCAGATAGAGTTCAGAGACTCTGGGATGCCATTTGAGAGTTAAGAGCATCTACCTGCAGTCAGGATTGCCCTCCTGAAGCCCCTCAGCCTGATCCTCAAGTGCTTGTTCTGAAAACTCAGGTTGCTGACTTACAACAAGAGGTTGCTACTTTGCGTAAGGCAATGGCATCTGTTGTTAGTCCACCTGGAGTTGTGAGTGAAGATGGTTGTTGCCCTGGCTTTTCAGGAGCTACCCGCATTCATTGTGCTAGAGAGTTGATAGCTCTAGCCAATGAAGTGGAAATCCTGAAGCAAGATCACTCTAAGCTTGATAAAGACATACAAGAAATGATTGAAGTGATTGATTCAGTAAATAATAGGTTTGCCCCTTGCCTTTTGGTGGGTCTGTCTCTTACTTCCCAACTGGCTGAACTGTCCTTGATAGTAACAGCTTAGGGCCAGCACCTGAATGTTACTGAGCAACAGACCACCCTAGCTAATAATACGGGCACCTGCACTACTGAAACCTTAACTACCCTTGAAGAAAGTGTCCGCCAGCTGTGGGCCAGCCAGCCCCCCACTGCGTCTGAAATAGAATTCTCCCCACATATAAATGTACTTGATTTCAACAATGATGGCCCAGATCCAGAAGCTCAATTCAAGCCTACCTTTAAGCAAGTCTTCAACCCCAAAACCTCAGCCATTGCAGCTTTCCTAATTATCTACAAAACTGCCATGAGAAGGGCCTCAGATGAGGTTAAGAAGGAACACATTCTGACATGTCTACACCCAAACTTTCAAGAGGTAGTAGTGCCAGAACTGCCCACCATTGAAACCCAGGAAGATATTAAGCAACTTATGATTGACAAATTTGGTGGTAACATTAGTTTGGAAGTGAAGAGGGACGCCTTCATGCACATTGCTTTCAAGCCAAAAGAGACCCTAGCTGAATTTGCAGATAGATTCTTTATGGAAGAACAACAACTGATCATAAGCTGCCACTTGACTGTATATGAAGCATACATGGATTGCGCTCAAGCCCTCAAGGTTAACCATCTCCTGTGTCTTCACTTCAAGGCCCATAAAGCCATGCTTTCTTCCATGAAGAGCATAAAGACACTATTGTATGATATGCACCTTACCCATTCTGGGATACTTGTGCAGGAGAATTGAGCTGCTTCTACATCTGGTTTGTCTTCACCTGGTCTGTGTATTCTTATCATAAACTTGCAGAATCCCCCTTCCCGCCAGGGTTGCCATTACTATGGACAAATAGGTCACCATTCTTGAGTCTGCACCAATCTTTGAGTTGAAGGAGATGATCCCAAGGGACAGGCGGGAAAAGAACAGTCAACCTAGAGTTGGAGACGCTCCTGGTTGACAATTCTTACCAGTCTTCTACAATTCCCCCTCCATTGCTGACTCTGAGCCTGCTAACACTGAGGCTCCTCCCATTCTGCTGCTATTCCACGACATATCTGATTACTCTGAAATGGATGATTCTGATATAGAAGATTGACACCTATGGGTATTCTGCCTGGCTGTCCCTAAAACTACAGCAGTCCCTTATAAGCTATGTTCTGGGAAAACTACAACAACCACCAAGCCTCTGCCTGAAGCCAAGGAAGTTGTCTCTTGCCCTTACCTTACTCAAGCCAAGAGACTTCCCATGCTTGTTGAATCTTCCAAAGAAGCTGCCAAGGTTGCTGTTGCTGCGTTCAAGAACTTCTCTGTCTTGCTCCTCTCCAGAAAGTCTGTAAGGAGTTACCAGGCCTTATATGCATGATTGAAAAGTGGGACAAAGAACTAGAGAAGCCAAAGATATTCTGGCTGTCCTCCCTCCCTTTGGTTGTACTACCACTTTTATGGAAATATCCATCCAAAAAGTGAAAATTAAGGCTGTCTTGGACACTAGATCCCTGTTAATGTTGTCTCCTCAAAGCTTGTCAAGAAGCTCAAACTTGCCCCTGACCTTAACTATCACCAGTTGTATGGCACAGCTGGGCTATTCATGACTTGCGCTATAGGAGCTTATACTGCTCTTCCCATGCGGTTTGGCAAGCTTCTCTTGGCTGCGCCTGACATTGCCTTGAAGAATGAGAGTTATAATCTCTTAGTTGGTACTCAATTCCTTAGGGAATACAATGGGATCATCAACTTAAAGAACGGCTACCTCTCTATCTTAGGGTATGAGGTACCTTTATTTTTTAAAGAGCCAGTTAAAGTTCCCAGGAAGCACCTCAAGACATGTGCCTTGGAATATCCCACTGATGTTTTCACTCTAAAATACTGTACTCATTCCTCTAACATGAAGTGCCCTCCCATGGCTTGTCCTGCGTCTGGGGGGATTCACTTTCTGACCACTTCTGCTGTGACTATTCCTCCGGGTATCAGGTATCCTAGACTCCCAAATATTGTATGAGCTACTCAAGTGTACATTCCTAGATTTGCTTCTCCTCCCTTGCTAGTACGCAAAAAACCCTATCTCTGTGCAGGAATCTTGGATGCCTCTTATAAAAACCCTGTTCAACTGCTGGTTGCCAACTTGACTGCTCTCTCCATAAATGTGTCTTTAGGGCAGGACTTTGGCTATGGCAGGTTTTGAATGCTCCATACTCATATCACTACATCCCTTTGGTACATTCCAAGACCTTAACTTATCTGAGAATGAGCCGCAAGTCCTATCATTGTTCACCGCTCAAGATCTCCTGCAGCTATCTCCAGTTCAATAGAAAGATATGCTTGACCTACTGGATCAGTTTTTGGATATCTTTTCTTAAGATAGTACAGATTATGAGTTAGCCAAAGGTGTCATTCACCAGATTGATACTGGTGATGCTCCCCCTTTTGTGCTAAACCCTACCACCACAGTTGAGTAGAGGATGCTCAGGTGTCTAAAGAGCTCAAACAACTTTTAGACAAGGGATTGCTTGCTCCTTCCCAAAGTTCATGAGTCTCCCCATTACTCATACTGAAAAAGAAGGATGTAGGCCATTGTATTGTGATGGACTACTGACGCTTGAATTCTTTAACCAAAAAGGATTCCTATCCCTTACCACGCATTGGTGATGCTTTTGCCGCCTTGGGGGCTCTAAGTTCTTCTCTGCCATGGATCTGGCTTCTGGTTACTGGCAAGTTGATCTCTCTCCCAAAGATAGACAGAAGGCTTTACTCATCACTTCTGAAGGATTTTTTGAGCCTATACAAATGCCGCAAGGACTCTGCAATGCCCCTGCTACTTTCCAACAAGCCATGGACTCCATCCTCTGTTATTTAAAGCTCTCATATGTCCTAGTGTACTTAGATGATATAACTATATTCAGTGCTACTTTTACCAACCACCTGGATCATCTCAAAGAAGTGTTTATAAAGATTTGAGAAGCTGGCCTTAAGTTAAAACCATCTAAGTGTGCCTTCTTCAAGGAACACCTTGAATTCTTGGGGGATGAGGTGACTCAGACAGGAATTTGCCCCATGATTAAGAAAGTTGGGGCCATTGACAAGATGCTTCTGCCCATCAACCTGCAAGAAGTCCCAGTCTTTCTGGGTATGATGGGATTTTACAGACAATTCATCCCTGATTTTGCTGACACTAGCAAACCCTTGGTCCAGCTGCTGTGTAATGTCCCTTTTGAATGAATTGCCAGCCAACAAAAAGCCTTTGATACCCTCAAGAAAAAACCCAAAGAGGCTCCCATCCTAGTATATACTGACTACAATAAGGAATTCATCCTATATACTGATGCTAGTGACCTGGCTATTGGGGCTATCTTGGCTCAATTGGATGATGAAGGTGTGGATCACCCTATAGCTTATACCTCTTGTGTCCAGAATAAGCATGAGAAGAACTAAAGTGTGACCAAGAAGGAGTGCCTTGCTGTGCTGTATGCTGCCAAGCAGATACGCCATTATCTGTATGGTACCCATTTCACTGTGGTTACTGACCACGCTTTGCTCAAATGGCTGCAGTAGCTCAAGAAACCAGAAGGTCAACTAGCTAGATGGGCTCTCCCTCTTCAAGGGTACAACTTTGCTGTACTGCACTGTCCCGGGACTCAACATCAAAATGCTTATGGACTGTTCAGAATGCCCATCATTGCCCTACACCCTGCTAAGGATGAAAAGTTGTATAGCTAATTAGATACCCTTTGTCATGGGAGAACAAGACAGAGGAAGTTTGAGTTGGCCTTATTAAGCTATCTAAAGACACCTTCATTTGTGACAATCAGCTTTTCAAGAAAGTACAAGACCACTATTTGCCCTATGTAAGGCCTATTTTTTGCCTTTTGTTGATGCTTAAAGCTCATAAAGAGACAGGACAAGTAGGTGTTGCCAAGGCCCATGCCTGGCTCCAGAAGAATTACTTCTGGGAAAATCTTTGCCTTCTGATCCCAGATGTTATTGCTAGTTGCCATGATTACCAACTCCAACAACCTAAAGCCACCACTCATGAGTTCAAGCTAGCCCCCCCCTCAAAACACATTTCAAATTGTCAGTATTGATGCTATAGGGCCTCTCCCTTGCTTTTGCTCTTGTTGCCGCTTTATCCTAATTGCTGTTGATCATTTTAGCAAGTGGGTAGAAGCTCGCCCTACTAAAGACATCACTTCCAAAATACCTCCACTTTTCTGCTGCAATATGTATTCTTCTGCCATGACTGCCCTCAAGTGTTGTTGTCTGACAATGGGACTAACTTCAATGCCAAGTTAGTTACCTATGTTGTTGAAGCCTTGGGGTCTCATCAGTCTTTCTTTGCCCCTATAATCCTTCCACCAATGGGGCAGTTGAGTGCGCAAACTCAACTCTGATTTCTATCATGAAGAAAATCACCTACTCTAACGCCGCCAACTGGGATCTATACTTACCAGCTGCTCTCTTTGCCTATTTCCTTAGCAAACATGTATCACCAGGTATTCCTCTTTTTCTATGCTGTATGGTTGTGAAGCCACTACCCCGTTGCTCTTGGGGGCCCCCTGCTCTCCTCTGATACAGTAGTTTTAAAAGCTATGGCAACAAGCAAAAACAATCCATATTTAAAGGAAATGAACTCAGATTTAAAATAAATTAATTTTAAACAAATTTATATTGATTTACAAAAAGATTTGGGTTATTAAATTTTGCTTAAATCTAAATTCATTTTGCTTAAATATGAGTTCAATTTGTTTTTTGCCATAGATTTTAAAACAACTGTAAGGCTATGAATCCTGATGAGCATATCAAGGATCTAGTCAATTGAATAATTGATATTCAGGCCTCTGCTTACACGTCTGCCTATAAGACCAAGCTTCTAGAGCTCTTCCCTGACAATGCTGGGAGATCCCCCTGCCGGAGTTCAACATTGGGGACCATGTTCTCTACTATCAGCATAGAGTGGGAGGACAAGCTCATAAGCTAGACTTGTTGTGGATTGGGCCCTTAGAAGTGACCTTCAAGTGAGGGTCAGAGTATACTGTAAAACTCCTCTCTAGTGGTTAACCTTTTGCTTGTGTGCATGCCAAGTTCCTCTGTAAGTTTCACCCCCCTAAGGCCAATCTAGAGGGGGGCTTTGTTGTGAATGCCGCCATTAATCATGTTTTGATTTTCCCTTTAATTGGGTTATTTCAAGGAAAAATCTTTTGCTTTTGTCCTTTGAAATGAGGCTGGCTCTGAATTGGGAAATAAAATTGGTCAGATACCTGATTCTGCACAACTCACTTGCCCCACTCATGCTTGTGGCAAGTGATCCTACCATCCATGTACTGTTTTGTGGTAAAGCTACACAATATATAATCTAATTTCTATACCCAATAAAATTTAAGTTATATTCACATTTTTGTCTTTGTGTCTCCAAGTAATTTGGCGCCTTTCTGGCCATGTCTAGAAGTTATTATCTATTCAGGGCCACAAGGTAATCACATAGCCTTCTCTGCCATTCTAACTGAGACTTAGTACAAATCCAATCCTAAGGTTAGGATTTCCTGTTGTGACTCTGTGCCGCGCCTCAGATCATAACATTGTGTATATACTTCTGGGAAGTATAATAAATGAGATAAAGGAGAAATTTAAGAGAAGAATGATACTTTATTGGATAGGAATATATGATGTTATATAGTATCACGGGAAGCCAAATACTGTCCATGTACACCATGGAGGTCATGGGGCTTATCTGAGTAATGTTCCTCTTGAGTCACAAGGTTTATCCAAGTTGTGTTCTATTTAGAATCTGGATTGTGTGATCCCTGTAAATAATAACCAATTGATAATAGTGCCAACAACCTAGTGATTGGTTGATGAGTCACTGGTGAATCATTTGGTGATATACTTGTGGCGTTAATTCTCCAAGAGGGAGTATTCAAATATGTTGCAACACAGCAAAAAAAGTAAATGATTTATTAAGTGTAGCAATTATTTCTCTTTTTTATTCTTTAAGGAGAAAAAGGGCTGCATGTGGAGGTGAAGTTAACCTATTCCATAATATCAGGGTTATGATTGTTAGAAATCAGATGCCTGGTAAAGATACCTTACAAAAGTGTGCTGGTTGAATTTATTTTATTATCTTGTGATGATGGTTTTAAGTAGATTCTAAGCAGTGCATTAGCTCTTATATACCAAGATAAAAAAACCCCATCCTAGAAGAGATGACGTGATAGCTTTTATTAAAGCTTCAACTTGAATTTATATTACTAGAATAAACAAAATCCCCTGTTCTCATGCACAGGTGGTACATGTGTAGCAGCTAAGCATCAAATTACACCATATCATCTTTGTAATCAATGCCAATACAATCAAAATGATACATTGCTTAACTATAACCCTCCTGCATATTTTTAAAGAAATATAGGGATTTCCATTTAAATTACTCTTGATTTGTGGTTCAAATCTCACTTGGACCATAAAAATGATCTAAACAGTAATTGATTAAACGTCCCAACTTTAAACTATCATAAAATCCTAAAGGTTCAGAAATTTCAAATAAATTGAAATTTAAAATTAATTTTATTGACCATATCTCTAACTTTCTAATTAAAAATTGTATACCAATTATTGAAAAATCAAGCTTTTTTAGCTTAAAGCAATCTATCTAATTTCATTATCAAAATAATAGAATAAAATCTGACATATAACCTTTTAAATTGCTTTTGCTTTGATATTCAGTATAGTATACATATTAATATTTTAACACCAATAGAAATATAAGATTCTTAGCTTCATTTTGATAATTCACAGTAGGGAAAGTTCTAATCTTTCCTTTTTGTGATTACATTTTAAATATAAATATTTAAAATTGGATTTTTTAAATCAACTGTATTATGCTGAACCTGGGAAGCATGTGTATTAGAAAATGACCTGATTCCTAAAATACTGAACCACATGATTAAGTCTAATTGCAGTTCCTGCTGATATGATGTATTAGCCTTATACTGCTTATCTGGCTGGATATTTGTTTTCAGGTCAAATGAAAAAATAGGTTAGGTCAATTAGGTTCATTGAATATCATATTAAGGTATCCAACAATTTGACATGTTGATGATCCCAGAATGAGAGGCACAGTGTTATTGATATTGTCTCTGGGGTTGCTAGAGTGGTTGACATGTCATAGTAGATGTTTTACTTTATGATGCTACCTGTCTGGATAGGAGGCTTATGGAAAGAATTATTTGGAAGAGAAGTAATCTTTATTGTAATATCATTTAGGTTATATAGTAAAGAGTTATGAACCAGTAATGTGATTTTATCCTGGTAATGATCTGGTTTTTATTTGGGATGGTCAAATGTTAGATCATGAAGCAGAATTTTTCAGGCTAGTTGAGTGGCAATCATTGATGTAAACAGATGATTTCTTTATTTGATTGTTATGGGGAAATATATAACCTTTTAGATGTACAAAAAATAAAGGGCTATGAAGACCTCTCTTTATTATTAAGCTTTTTATTTGCTTTATTATTTGTGATTTACAAGCCTATCTTAAATGTAACACCGCAAAAGATAATTTAATCAATTTTGACAAGTAAGAAGAAAAGTTAAAATCTTTAAAAGGATCTTTATAAAAGTAGCTCTATTTATTATTTTGAATTTTTTGCAACTGTAAAGCTAAAGATTTCCCAAGGTGTAAAATAAAGTTGGGTCAAACTTGGCTAAAGGTCTGCTGTTAGAAAATTAGATGGTTGGATATCTTCTTACCTTGGTTTGAAATTAAAATATTTAAGATTTGGATAAGAGATGCTTAAAGATTTATAAGATAGAAAAAATTAATCAGGTTGCTATTGATTACACTACAGTATTATTTTTATACTTAAAGTGGGGGAAATAATCCTGACTTCATGTGGTCATTTGGCTTAAGGTTTAGAAGTTCTTTTTGATGGCTGCTTAGGATTTGCTTCCATATCATATGCCAGGTGTTTGTTTGCTTAATAATAGTTGAGCTATTCTGGTCCCTAAATTGCCCAGTATTATTGGTGCAGCAAGCAGATTGATTCGATGCTTAGGTCTTTAGTTTTTAGTAGTCTACACCATCACAAAAATAGCATCTCAATTCATGCCAGCTCAAATTTATTTTGAGATGGTGTTCTTTGCATAATGACTTTTTATCACGAAAAAATAGTTAAATTTTAACTTAAAAATTATATTAAAGCATCTTTTTTGTCATTGTAAGTCAAAATAATTAATCTTTATAGCACTAATGTTATTTAGATATTAAGTCACTTAGTGCAGGGCGTGTTAAACACCATCTCAAATCTACACCATCTTGATTTAAACTGTTTATCATTCACTATAATACCGTAAATTCAGAACCTAAACATAAAAATACGGGATTGTAAAATCCTTGGTTTAAATTTTGAATCATTTTTGCAGGCAACTCAGTGGAGTGAAAATTAAAATATTTAATTAAATTGACTATTTAATTTGACTTTTTTGATTTATTTAAATTGATAAACTTTAGTTCTCTTGAGCAGATAACTCAACTAACAAAAGAAAAAACACAGCAAACAAATGCAGGATACATGAATAAGAAATGCGGGATACTAATGTACGGTTTGAGATTTCCTGTGTGTCTAACAAATCATAGACAACATGTAAAAGTTAACAAATATGAAATTGCAGGATTATCAAATCCAAGAACCAAATTTCAAATAAAAATTGGGGTGAATTTGAAATAAATATAATTTATGGGGATCTCAAACAGGAAATCAAAAGATCTAGAGTGGATTTGTGCTAATTCTTATAGGAATCATAAGTATTCTCAAAAGTCATCCTATTCCATTTTAGGATGGCTAAAATTTAGATGCTTGATTACAGTAGATTTTAGAAAACACTAATAATAAAGTATAATTATATGTTTCAATCTATTTTGATCAAGTTGCTTTTCCTTGTTGTAATGATTTTTCAATTGTTGTTGATAATTTTTCGTGTATTTAATTGGAATAGTTTTACCTTTAGTTGCCTGGGTAATAGTAAATAAAGTTGCCTCTGCAAGACTAGCTGTGATTGCACAGGCAACTTGATTTCCTATTTTCATAGCAACTGGAGGTGAAACTATCCAATTAAGCGCAAGCACATTATTAACAGCAAATGAAATATCAACATATCAAGGAAAAGACAACATGATAAAATAGACTGTAATATATAATTCTATTTTATTATTAGTGTTTTCTAAAATCTACTGTAATCAAGTATTTTTAATAGCAATACATGAATACATAGTATAGTAAACTGATGGTTTAATCATTCCCCCTCCTTTCTTCCTTGAAAAATTTTTGTTTGGCCCCTGGCTACGCCAGGGGCCATTTTTTTTAAAAAAATTCTGCGTCATCATGAGGGTAACTCATATATCATTATATGGTTTGTGGTTGCTATATTAGTGATTTAGAGTGCAGAATATTGCATCAATCCATTTTAGAAAATTTTACATTTCACTTAAATTTATGTCTAAACATGGTTGATGAGATTTAATTTTTCATTTGATTTTATCCAGAGTGAAGCTTCTTGATTTGGACTGATTTGTCCTAGTTTCTTACTGTACATTAAATTTGGATTCCAAATCCTGTATTTTTATTTGAGTTTACAAGTGGTATTCATTTATGATTTGAAATTTGGTTCATGATTTTGACAATCCCACAATTAAAAAACATAGTAAACTTAATGAAAACAGTTGTTGGATTTGAGAGCTGCAAATCTGATTCCAGTTAATTCATTTTGTCCATTTGAAAAGTGCAACTTGACTATAAAATTTGCAAAGTGTCTATGAGTTCCCGCATTTTTAAAAATTCAAATAAAAAATCAAAGAATTCAATTTAAATAAAAAATGCCATCCTGCAAATGTGGTTCACATTTTTGGACCAATTTTTTAACAATCCCACATTTTTACATTTAGGTTCTGAATTAACCATATAATCTTTTTCCTGCTGATAAATTACAGGGTATCAACTAAAACTTTCTAACCAATCAATCAGTTTATATGTGCCTAGTCTCATAGTCTGAGGTATTAATATTATCCATTTAGTCCCTCAATCAGTTTAACCTGATTTATTCCTGGGTACTCCACCATCACACTGGAAAATATCTCCAAGGATGGTAATTTGCTGCTAGAAAGTCCCAAGACCAATTCTCTTGTTTTGAATTCAACTTATGAGATTCATCATATTTCAGCAACCTTGTTCAAACACAGGCCAAGGTGATAGTAGTACCACCACAATTATGTTAATTTTACATTGCTTATTCAACCCTCATTGAATTTTAATATTTGGTTTACTGAATGCCTGAATTTTTGGATGATTTAAAATATCTCTCAAGTTAGTATTTTATGGTCACAATAATTTTCTTTGCTATTGATTGTCAGCAGCTCCTAGGGTGTTAAAACCAGTTTTTTGTATTTTTATTATAAATTCATGTATCAAAAAAATTGGATATTTTTATTAATTTTGTTCTGATATGACAATATATGATGCTGTTACACCTGGCCAATCAGACCCCTTGTCTATCTTTAAATTCAAAATATCTTGCCCTCATACCATTTTTTGGCTCTAAATTTTTTGGTAAAAAAGACATCAGCTCTAATCACCAGCCCTTTATCAAACCATGTTGGTGAACAATATAATATTTGCCTTGGGGATAGAATCTCTACTAAAAGTTGAGATTATTGGCTTACATCTTCATATGTCCTTGTTTAGACAGGGGGCCTAATTTTTGTTTCCCCCTTCTGTTAAGATAGGTTAGCAGTTTAATTCAGTCCATTTATGACCGTTTCATTTTTTTGATTTTTCATTGAGAAATCTTTATAATGATACCTAGGCATTTACTTGATAGATTCAATACTTCAGTTGATTCCACCAAGGATATCAACCTGGAGGTCATCTTTCTAGACTCATCTTCTATTATTAAGATTGGCTTTTAATTTCATTTTTCTTAGGGGTGATATGGGAATCAGGTTCCTACTCTGCTTCATATAAGCTATTGAGTGGCCTAATTCAACCGCTCTTTCAAAACTGTTCCATTTTTTCTGATTAAAAACATAACCATCTTCAGACTTAAAATATTGGTTTATAACCTTTCCTAAGAATCCTCAGACCTTACAGGTATTGATTGGCATAATCAGGGGTTCCTAATAGTAAACAGACCCCTTTGCCAAGGCAACCAGAAATGCACAATAGAAGTCCCACTTTCTGTCATCCTTATCCACTGACATGCTTATTTTCCCTTCCTTTCTAAAATAATTAAACATAATTAACAGCTTGTAGTACAAGACAGGTGTGGTATCATTTGAGATTCATGTCAGGAATCAAGTGATGCTGGATACTGGAGAAGGATCAAATGGGGATCCTTGCTGCTATCCTATTAGTTGTACTCATAGTTATTCACAACAAGGACAGATGCTGCTGCCCTAGGAATCCAGAGCAGTATAATGTAATACAATACCCAGATGCTATGGTATGTAGGCTGGACCCAGAATGTTTCAAGGGGTCTTTAGGGCCCTTTTTTGGGAGATCTATAAAATGAGAACAGCTTTGGTGATCTGCACCTTGGGTGCCATCTTCTGCTTGTTGGCCCAAATTTGATTCCATTTATTTGTAAGTAGCTAACTTCTCATATAAAAGTGGTACCAGCAAACTTAAACTGATCTGTGATCTCATACCAAGTTAGGCCAGGTTGTTTAAATTTCATAGCTTCCTGGAGAATTAGGCTGTGATGCTTAAACAGGCTGAGCCAGGAGACAGGTATAGCCAAGCTTCTTTGTCGCTCCCATAAGAGATAGAAGAGTAAATGTTGATTTACCATACCAGGTCCACTGCTACTTGCTTGGCTTTTGTTCTGCTTCTGGAGTATGTCAAATTTGGCGTGGCTAGTAAAAATCATTTCAAAGCAAAGGGATTTAAATCTGCTAAAAAGGAATTTCATAGTTTTTATGAGCTTAATCTTGTTGTGGCTGTTAATACCAATCTAGATAGTTCCTAAATCTTATAAACACAAAAAAGAGACTGGGAGATTGATAAAGTGCATCTACTACCAAATTAGATTGCATTTGGTTGCCTGTTAAATGTTCTTTTAAGATTTAAGGATTTAGACATTATATGTATTGTGTAACTCGGTTTTTTATGGAACTATGTTTTTAGGTTGTACTGGTCTGATTATTCTTAGCCCTTCTGTTGGTGCTATATTGGTATCCTGATTGGATTAATTTCTATGATGGAGCAACCCCAACTCATTCACTTGTTGCTTGAGTTGTTTGTTTGTAGTTTGGCGTCTTTTATTTGATTCACGTTTTCATTTCATTTTTTGTGCTGTTATGGTTCTTGTTTGGCCGTTTGCCAGTTCAAGGACATTCAAACTATCTGCAGTCTGGAACCGGCCCGAGTTGGGCTTTATTTAAGGTTGAGTTTGCTTCGTATACTGATGAATAGATTTTGCTTATCGTCACAGCTTTTGCAACCCCCCTGTACTTTGTGATATCCTTTTAAAAGGCATAATGTTAATTTCACATTTCCCTAATAGAGATATATATCTAATCCAAGTTTTCTTATCTCTCCTTTATTGGTACTAATTCTGATAACAGTTACAACACGAGCAATTTGCTTCTGCAGAAATTTACAGTACCGGTCTTCCTTGGCCCTTTTTAAATCATCTCTAGCTGGTGAGCTAAGGTTCTGGCCTTAAATTGAGATGTTTCACGGTTTTCTTTGCCGTTGGCTATTGTTAATGGCTTCTTTGATGTGGAAGTTAACGGCCTGACCTTCGGTGTTATAGGTCCTTCAGCACGCCGGGTTGCAGGGGGTAATCCAAATTCACACATTTTTTAAAAAAATGGTTCAAACCCTAATGTGCTGGAAGGACGTCAAAATCTGGGCTGTGGTGGCCAATTATAAAGGCCATATATATAACTTGTTGCGCAGCTGCCCAAGGACTTCTTGGGAGTTGTCAAGGCGATTTATTGTGCTGCGGCAGTGGAAAAGGTTTAAACTAGGAATTTAGGGCGGTGGCGGAAAGAGGTTCGGGAATCAAAAGCCGTGGCCAAGTTTAGCAGAAGTGAATCGGATTCGGCAGGGCCGTAGAGGGCAACACCAACGGCGGAACCATCTTTAATGAACCCAATTGGGAGGTTGATGATGGGGTACCCAGCGACGTTGGCAGCCACATACGCTGAAGCCCTCGGATGGCTCGGAACCAGGATAGCGTCGTACCTGTTGCGGGTAAAAAATTCTGTCAGGTTGTGTTGCATCTCCTGCTTGAGCTTGAGCAGAGAAAACGTTTGATTGCTTGAGCAATTAAAGGCAGGATTTAAAAATTCAAGCGTGTAGTTTTTAGAGCCATGGTGATTTTTGTACCAATGAATAATTGATTTCAGGTTCTTGATTTTGGGGTTTGCCGAGGATAGCCGTGAAGTACCAGTTTTTAAGTACTTTTGGATTTGCGGGCCAAATTCACAGATAGCCGCCCTTAAAACTAAAAAATCAATTGTACTATTTAGGTTAAACTACCTGAATGCATATACGTAGGTTGGATATCAAATGAAGTGGAGTTCACAATCTTAACACCAATTCTTTTCATCCCGATCAGACTTTTTTTTATCAACTTGAGATGTGGCTTTACATAAGGGTTCTTAAAATGGTCTTCGAGGACAGCAATCCGTATTCGCTACATTTTAGATTTTAGAAAATGTATCCTTACTTTTAAATTAACTTGCTGACGTCCGATGTTTGGTTTTGAAGTTATGGCTTGTGCTAGAATAGCAGTGTCTGTAGCTGTGCGAGAAATAACTCCAACCTAAAGATTAACAGCAATTGGATTTACTTACAGTATCAAGAGATTTAGCTAACGGAACCACTTCTTGATTTAAAGTGGGATGATAACTTGGCTTAAATCCATACAAAGCAGTGGTAGAGGAAGGTGAGATGGTAGATCCTAGAGTATCTGTGCCCAACGCACCCATGGCCAGGTTGGCTGCCACCGCTGCAGCTGAGCCTGAACTTGAACCAAAAATATCGTTTGTCAAGTTATACGGATTCTTTGTCTGGCCGCCAGCAAAACTAAACCCATCTTCAGCATCAGAGACAAGCAGCCTTGAAATTAGTATTTGAACTACCATGTTACCCTGATAGCTCTGATAGATTTGTTTTTCCTAGAATGATAGCACCATGCTTGCGAAGTCTCTGGACTACAATAGCTTCCTTCTTTGGAAAGATATCCTTAAGGAAAAGTGTGCCTGCTGTTGTTTGCATTCCATCAACAGCAATGTTGTCTTTGACAAGGATTGGGATCCCATACAAGGAACCCCATTTACATCTCTTCATTTTAAAATCCAATTCGATTGCGTCTGCATGAGCATTTGGATTTGTTGAGATGACAGCGTTCAAGGTTGGGTTCATGGCATGGATTCTGTTTAAGTAGCACTCTGTCATCTTCTGTACCGTCAGCCTACCCGTCAAATAATGATAATGAAGAGCTTGGATAGTTATTTCTCGCAAGTCAATTCCTTTGCAGTACGCCGTTGCTTTATCAAGCCGAACCAGCGTACAGGAAGCAGAAACAAGCAGGAGCAACAAAGACACACACGATGTAACCATCTTCTACAATTCGAAACTGCGAATACAATAATTCTGAAGTTTGAATACTTGTAGATCCTTATATATCTTATATAGCTAATTTTTTTAAAAAAACCCTTTCCAAGCCAAGTCCCAAACCAGAGTCTATACCTAATTCTGACATCATAATATTTCAAGCAGAAAAAATATTCTTATAACTATTTATAAAACATTTATCATGTACTATCCCTGTAGTTAAAACATTCTATTCAGAACACACTGTTCACATGGCTTCCTTAGAAATTAGTTACACTTTAAACTCCAATACAGTAGCTTCAAAACTGTGAGGATAAATGGAAATATTCCAGCTTAAATCGAAATTAAAATAGGAAGAAATATATTGATTAACAATAGATTCGATAGCATCTTTTTTGTTTTTTGGCTGAGAAATTACGTTCTATTATGAAATGTTTTCACTTGTCCTCACAGCTTTGAAAACTATTGTATTTAATTATCTAGATAATCTGATAAATTTTTAACCAATAAATTTTAAATCACTCATCCTCTTTATTATACCAGGCTAAATCCACCATTCCCTCAGTCGAATTGATTTCGTGCCTCCATCTAAAAACTAAGCTTACCTAACATTGATTGTTGGTCTCGTAGTCCCATTCCGTTTATTGATTGGTTGTATCTGGAAAGAAATTTGGTGCCTTACTCATGTGTCAATTTAGCCTATTCCTGACATTTCCGACTTTTAGGATGCTTAGAAACATTTAGACGCCCAATCATCTGTACATTTTCAATCATGTTTCCCTCGACTACTTAATTTATTCCCAGAAAAGCTTTTTCACCTACCCATCCAATTGAACAACCCACTCGGAACCGGATATCCTTCTGTACACCTTAAAGTGAGCCGCTCAACCATGGCAGAAGGGTGGCGCTTCTTAACCTAGCCTGGATGCGAAGCAAAGCTTCATATCCGGGCCACAGTACTACCACCTTGCACTGGCCAAGCGCCACCCCAACAGCGCTTGAAGCATATCTTAACTCATTTATGAAACTGGATATAACCATCCCAGAATTGCGTGTCCGCTCTAGGCCTTAACCAATCATGACGACGATCCATCAACTAATTATTAGCATCCCGTTGAAATATTAATTAATCCAACCTATTTTTCTACAAAACCCAACCCTGATTTTTTCTAGTAGGGCTGTGACGCTCCCAGACAAAAATCGAATTTAGCCCAGCATTTTAGAAATGCGGATTATATATATGTTTATATTCAAATCAATTTAAAACCCCTCTCAACTTTAGTAAGAGGAGATTTGGGCGGTACACTTGTAGGGAATAAAGTATTGGTTCATTGTTTGAAGACTAAGGACATCAATACACAGTTACTGACTTCAAAATACCTTTTTCTTATCTAGGCAGACTAAAACACAGTCTTACTATCTATAAACGTAGATAAACTTTAAGGAAGAGTATAATTGAACAGAGCAAGAGTTGAATCTTTATTACTGTTAGAAAAATATCCTTTTATAGGATTGTTATCTCATGAGCAGTTGACCCAAGAATCCTAGGGCCAGACCGGCCTAAGTATTGGGGTTTTACTGAATAGTGTTATCCCAAAAAGCATCTCACCCATGCTCCATTGCGGAGTTATCATTATTGCATCATTTCTGCTCCTGACCTTCTCCTAAGGCAAGCGTGATGCCAGCTGTAATGTCAAGCTGCTATCGTGGCTTTCTTCCTGAAAACCAGTCCATCCATCCCATATCCTATGGGTGGTATCTACTCCATTGCAGAGTATAATAAAATAAAACATGAAAAATATATCAAGGAGTTTTGGGGTTCAACCCCTGCCAATGTAGACAGAACTGGGTTAAACCATAGACTAACCACTATTGTGGTTATGATAATTGGGATGAGCACCTGAGAATGCATTATCAGCCAAGTTTTCAGCTCCAATGGAGCACTTGGATATTTTAGGGCTGTGCTGCCGCACCACTGGATTGATCAAAGGTGATACTTGATTTGGATTGGATTTAGATGGACTGGTCCATTGATTTTAGGTCAGGAAAGATCATTCTTAATTCTTGGAGCAGTTTGTCCTTAGTGCCACCAAATTTGGCCAGTGCATCAGCGTCTGAGCCAAACATCAGTTTATTCTGAATATCTTTCCAAATTCCAATCAATAGATTGATGGCTGAATTTTCAAGTCAAAAAGCCAGGGATTTCACAACCCCCCAGTTTTTAAAGTCAGAAAAAATCCTATTTTTGTCCAGGGGTGGTGTGCCACAGCCCTGGCTTCTATCTTTAATGTCAACAAAACCAGAAACCTTTAAAACCCGCTTGGATTTTGGTAGCCAAGAAACCCCTATTAAAAATCAATTTTACTGTTTTAAAGATGATATTCACAAACTAAAATTTTAGAAAACTTTACAACTTGATAGAACATGTTCTATTTTTTTTGAAAAAAAGTAGATGAAATATGTAGAAAATAGTTTATTAAAAAAGTAACTAGAATAATACCAACCCAAAGTCTAATGCTTTTGAGGCTCTCTCTAAGTAGCTATTAAGAGCAACTATTATAACTCTAAACACCAGATTGTACATTGTATAATTCTTAGTATCATACCCTTTATTATTTAAGGAGTGACTCTATTGTCAGTACCACTTGGAATCTTATCAGCCCTAACTTTAGCTTCTTTGAGGCCACCAACTGCATACCAAAGGAGGACTTGTTAGTTCCACCACGTTGACAAAGTATTGTACCATTTATTAGGAAGTATGTAATACTGATACCCACATTTAAAAAACCAAGAAGCTACATCCTAACTTTTCTTGCCAGTGCTGTATCTCTTCTCCAAAAATTTCCCAGGCCATTTCACATTGATGTTTAATTATCCTGATATTAGTTCCCTGTTGATCACAAGTCATCTATCTTCATCTAAAAGATTTACTACTTTTAGGGATAATATGTTTTACTAAAGCTGTTAAATGCATCTTTTAACTATCTTATTGAGTTTAATGGGTTATCTGGGTTATTACTATTATTGATCTTTTTAAAGACCTTCAACTTACCAAGTTAGGCTGGGAAAATTGAAAGTATCATTTTATCACAGATAGTAGCATCATAATCAGAGCCCCCCCACAGAAAAACACTATCAGGCTTTCAAAAAAAACATAAAAAACCTCTTCAGAATTTAGGAGATTAAGATCTAATAATCAATTCAATGAAGGGTGTGGCAATGTCAGCAACCAGCAAGGGGGGAACACTCCCTTGATAAAAAATAATGAATCCAAGGTGTATAGGCTATTTGGAGTTTTTTTTGGTTCCAGCAGCTAAAACTGAAGCCACCCACCATGTTCTTGACCCAGAAAAAAAATTGCAGAGCCCTCAATCTGTCAATGTTGATTACAAAAGAATATTAGTTAGATAAATTACTAGCATCTATGCCAGTGTTTTAATAATCTCTTAATAAAATATTTTTATCATAGCTTAAAATGTTAAGTATTGTTTAGATAATTTAATATAGGCATACATTTACTCATGGTTTACCTTCTTGCTTTCTTTTTTGTTTCTTATGGTGTAGATTTTGTAGTTGTATCCACTTTTGGAAATGTTTTTGGGGGTACATGAAGATGAAATTGAGGCAATCCCAACCCCCACTTGTGAGGCCCTCTATATTCAAAACCCAGTTTCTTCTTGAAAATCATTGTTATTTATGTGGGTTTTTGTGTCTAATTTCTATTTACAGCCTTGGATTTTATTGATAAGCTACTGTCTAAAAATTTCAACTCTTGGTGCTTCATCATGCTAAAATTTCATTCATTTAGATTTTCATCCCTCATTTCTTGAACAAATCCAAATTTTTAGTCATCCCTCTATCACATCATTTGGCTGCCCATACCAAGAATTCATTGTATGGTTTTATTGGTTGGCCTCAAAGTCAATTAAACTGCCTTGGGGCTCTTGAACTTGATTAATCCAAGGGGGTCCTGAATGGCTTTCCTACTGAGGGGGATTTCCCTTGATTTTTCATGAATACTTTCCAACCCTCTTGCTTTATTATCAGTAAAGCTTGTATATAGTTCACTTACTTAGTTCCTATCATGAGGTAGCAGTATTGAGGTTCCAATATCCCCTCAAATTCTACATTGATATCCTGAAGCTGGTTGAAGATCTCTGGGCAGCTTACCAAAGTGTATTAAAAATCCATAGCTCTGATTTCCAAGTGTAGAAATATTATCTTGGCTACATAAATAATAATCAATTTCACCTTCTCAATTACTATGGGGGAAATGAGGGACCTATCAATGGTAGACTTAAATTGCCCATCATCCATAATGTCCTGGAAAGGATTGAGATGTACCTTTGAAGACCTTAGTACTGTGTCTCTCTTAGCTGATAAAATTATTGAACCAAAAATTGGTTAGAGCAACATAAAATTACCATGAGATAATCCATTAATAGTAAAAAATACTCTGGCAACCTTATGGGATAATCAGTGGTTAATATGTTCTATTTTGATATTCAGAAGTATTGGTTGCTAGGGAAAAAACAGCCACACTCAAAATCAGCAATAAAAAATAAACAGCTAAACAAGTCAATCTTGTTCATGGATGTTCCAGATTCTCAACTGCACATGAACTTACATTATCCTTGCACAAAAGGATCACTGAGAGCCCATAATCAATGGATAGCAAGCGCCCAGAAGTTGGATGCTAGGGGAACATACTCAGAAATTAACATTGATTTGTCACCTCATTTTGATTAAAGTAGACTTCCAAAGGTAAAGATAAATATCTGCAGAAGTTCATCAATTTTTATTTAGGGATTGAGGGGTAAATTATTAAGATCCATCTCCTAACTAAATAAATTGAATCTACTATAAATCTTTAGCAAAAAAAATCCTAAAGAAGTAAACCAATATATAGGTCATTATTTTAAAGGTTAATAAATTCCTTATGGCTGTGTCATGTTGCACTTTAAAGCTTTGTTTTTAATATTCCAGCTAACTTATTTAAAGAAGTAGATCACTTTTTTAGAAAAAATATTTATAATAAAAAACCCATGTTAAATTTGAGCATTTCATACTTACAGCTAAAATAAACTACTATTAAAATTGTAAAAATTCTATTTCAGATGCCATTTTTTGAAACCTTATTACAAAAAAGGATATAATTCTAAAAATTCAAAACTATCATATGGTGAAATTGCTGTTTTGATTAGTTTTTTTGGAAATCAAACTGCTACAGAAAATCTTAGCTTTTTAAAAGTGCAGTAGTTTTCAAAACTATATCAATAAGCAAAAAGAACTCATTAGTAAGCAAATATAACTTATCTGTTAATGAATTCAACTCAGATGTAAATTAAAATAACTCATCTGCAAATGAAATCATAACCCAATGACTTTATATTGATTTACAATAGATTTGTAATCAATCAATTTTGTTTTGAGACTCTTTAACTTTGATACATCTGAGTTGAATTTGTTTACAGATGAATTATTTTTGCTCAGTGCCATAACTTTTAAAACTACTGTATTCTTGTTGCCACAAATGGAATGGCAGCTCCACTGGAAAAAATCCTCCTGAACAATTGTATCTGTTGTGATCTGAGGAGCGGCACAGAGTCACAACGGGAAATCCTAACCTTAGGATTGGATTTGTACTAAGTCTGGGTTAGAATGACAGGGAAGGCTATGTGATTACCCTGTGGCCCTGATTGAATAATATCTGCTAGACGTGGCTAGAGAGGCCCCAAAGTACATGGAGACACAAAGACAAAAATGTGAATAGAACTTAATTTTATTGGAAAATAGGAAATGTATTATATAGTGGTAGACAATACCACAAAACACTACCAGGAAAGTAGGATCACTTGCCACAAGAATGAGTGGGGCAAGTGAGTTGCTGCAGGATCAGGAAGCTGAACAATTTTATTTCCCAATTTAGAGCCAGCCTCATTTTGAAGGGCAAAAGCAAAAGAGAGAGATTTGTCCTTGAAATAACCCAACAAAGGCAAAATTGAAACATGGTGAATGGCGGCATTCACGACATTGTTCACATCTAGATTAGCCTTTAGGGGGTGATACTTGCAGAGGAACTTGGAATGCATGAAAGCAAAAGGTTGGCCACTAGATAGGAGTTTTACTGTATACTCTGACCCTTGATTTAAGGTCACTTCCAACGGCCCAACCCACAACAAGTCTAGCTTATGAGCTTGACCTCCTAATCTGTGTTGATAATACAGAATGTGGTCTCCAATATTGAACTCAAGCAGGGGGATCTCCCAAAATTTGTCAGGGGAGAGCTTAAGCAGCTTGGTCTTATATGTGGACGTGTAGGCAGTAGCCTGTATATCAATGATGAGGCTGACTAGATCTTTAATATGCTCATCAGGGTTCATAGCCTTATCACAGGAGGGTAGGGGGGCCCCAAGAGCAACAGGGTAGTGGCTTCACAACCATACATTGTAGCAAAAGGGAAATACCCAGTGACACAATTTTTGCAAAGGCAATAGACAAAGAGAGCAGCAGGTAAGTATAGATCCCAGTTGGCGTGTCAGTGTAAGTGAGTTTCCTCATGATAGAAACCAGAGTTGAGTTTGCGCGCTCAACCGCCCCATTGGTGGAAGAATTATAGGGGCAGAGAAAGACTGATGAGACCCCAAGGCTTTGACCACAGAGGTCACTAACTTGGCAGAAGAAAGTCCCATTGTCAGACAACAACACTTGAGGGCAACCATGGCAGAAGAATATATCTTGCAGCAGAAAGGTAGCAGTTGTTTTGGCAGTTATGTCTTTAGTATGGCAAGCTTCTACCCAGTTACTAAAACAATCAACAGCAATTAGGATTAAGCGGCAACCAGAGCAGGAGCAAGGGAGAGGCTCTACAGCATCAATACTGACAGTGTGAAATGTGTGTTAAAGGAGACTAGCTTGAACTCATGAGCGGTAGCTTTAGATTGTTAGAGTTGGCACTCATAGCAACTAGCAATAACATCTGGGATCAGCAAGCAAAGATTTTCCCAGAAGTAATTCTTCTGGAGCCAGGAATGGGTCTTGGCAACGCCTCTTGCCCAGTCTTCTTATGATCTTGGAGCACCAGTGAAAGGCAAAGACTAGGCCTTATATAGGGCAAGTAGTGGTCTTGTACTTTCTTGAAAAGCTGATTGTCACAAATGAGGGTGTCTTTAGATAGCTTAGAAAGGGCAACTTGAACTTCCTCTGTCTTATTCTCCCATGAAAAAGGGTATCCAATTAGTTCATACAACCTGTCAGCCTCAGCAGGGTGTAGGTCAAGGATGGGCATTCTGGACAGTCAATCAGCATTCTGATATTAAATCCCAGGGCGGTGCAGCACAGTGAAGCTTTATTCTTGCAGAAGGACAACTAGCTAGTTGTCCTTCTTGTTCCTTGAGCCGCTGTAGCCATTTGAGCAAAGTGTGGTCAGTAACCACAGTGAAGTGGGTATCATACAGATAATGGAGTATCTGCTTGGCAGCATACAGCACAGCAAGGCACACCTTCTTAGTCACACTGTAGTTCTTCTCATGCTTATTCTGGACACAAGAGGTATAAACTACAGGGTGATCCACATCTATATCATCCAATTGAGCTAAGATAGATCCAATAGCTAGGTTGCTAGCATCAGTGTATAGGAAAAACTCCTTATTCTAGTCAGTATATACTAGGATGGGAGCCTCTTTTAGTTTTTGTTTGAGGGTCTCAAAGGCTTGTTGTTGGCTGGTGGTTAATTTAAAAGGGACATTACGCAGCAGCTAGACCAAGGGTTTGCTAGTGTCAGCAAAATTAGGGATGAATTTTATGTAGTATCCCATCATGCCCAGAAAGACTTGGACTTCTTGCAGGTTGGTGGGCAGAAGCATCTTGTCAATGGCCCCAACTTCCTTAATCATGGGGCAAATTCCTGTCTGAGTCACCTCATTCCCCAAGAACGCAAGGCGTTCCTTGAAGAAGGCACACTTAGATGGTTTTAACTTAATGTCAGCTTCACAAATCTTTATGAACGCCTCCTTAAAATGGGCCAGGTGATAAGTGAAGGTAGCACTGAATATAGTTATATCATTTAAGTACACTAAAACACACAAGAGCTTCAAATCACAAAGGATGGAGTCCATGGCTCATTAGAAATTAGCTGGAGCATTGCAGAGCCCTTGCTTTATTTGTGTAGGCTCAAACAATCCTTTGGAAGTGATGAGTGCAGTTTTCTGTCTATCCTCAGGGGAGAGATCAACTTGCCAGTAACCAGAAGCCAGATCCATGGCAGAGAAGAACTTGGAGCCCCCAAGGCGGCAGAGGGCATCATCATTGCGTGGTAAGGGGTAGGAATCCTTTTTGGTTAAGGAATTCAAGCATTGGTAATCAATCAGAATACAATGACCTCCATCCTTCTTTTTCATTATGAGTAAGGGGGTAGCAGATGTACTTTGGGAAGGAGGAAGCAGTCCAGTGTCTAAAAGTTGTTTGAGCTCTTTAGACACCTGAGCATCTTCTACTCAACTGCGGCGGTAGGGTTTAGCACAAAAGGGGGGAGCATCACCAGTATTAATCTGGAGAATGACACCTTTGGATAACTCATAACCCGTATTATCCTTAGCAAAGATATCCAAAAACTGATCCAGTTGCTTAAGCACCTCTTTATTTTGAACCAGAGATAGCTACAGGAAGTCTTTTGGTGAGCAATGATAGGACTTGTGGCTTAACCTCAGGTAAGTTAAAGTCCTGAAATGTACCAAAGGGATGTAGTGATAAGAAGTCAGGAGCATTCAACAACCTGTCATAGCCAACAACATGCCCTCTAGACACATGTATGGGGAGAGCAGTCAAGTTGGTAACCAGCAGTTGAACAGGGTCTTTATGAGAGACATCCAAGATTCCTGGGCAGAAATAGGGTTTGTTGCGTCCTAGCAAGGGAGGAGAGTACAACTCTAGGAACGTACACTTGGGCAGCTTATACAATATTTGGGAGTCTAGGATAGCCTGAGACCCAGAGGAATAGACATAGCAGAAGTGGCCAGGAGGGAAATCCCCTCATACGCGGGACAAGCCATGGGAGGGCACTTCATGTTGGAGGAATGGGTACAGTATTTTAAAATGAAAACACCAGTGGGGTATTCCAAGGCACATGTCTTGAGCACTTCCCAGGAACTTTAACTGGCTCTTAAAATATCAAAAGGACCTTGTATCTTAGAATAGAGAGGTAGCTGTCCTTTAAGTTGATGATCCCATCTCATTCCCTAAGGAATTAGTACCAACTAAGAGATCATAACTCTCATTATTCAAGACAACGGCAGGCACGTCCAAGAGTAGCTTGCCAAATTACATGGGCAGAGCAGAATAAGCTCCTATAGTGCAAGTCATAGACAGCCCAGCTGTGCCATACAACTGATGATAGTTAAGGTTGGGGGCAAGATTGAGCTTCTTGGCAAGCTTTGAGGAGAAAATATTAACAGGAGATCCAGTGTCCAAGAAGGCCTTAACTTTCACTTTTAGAATGGGTATTTCCACATGAAGGGTAGTACAACCAAAGGGAGGGAGGACAGCCAGAATGTCTTGGGCTTCTGCTAGTTCTTTGTACCACTTTTTGATCATGTATCTTAGGTCTTGGAACTCCTTATAGACTGTCTGGAGAAGGAGCAAGACAGAGAAGTTCTTGAACACAGCAACAGCAACCTTGGCAGCTTCTTTAAAAGATTCAACAAGAGCAGGAAATCTCTTGGCTTGAGTGAGGTAAGGGCAAGAGACAACTTCCTTGGCTTTAGGCAGAGGCTTGGTGGTTGTTATAGTTTTCCCAGAACATAGCTTATAAGGGACTGCTATAGTTTTAGGGACAGCCAGGCAGAATACCCATAGGCGTCAATCTTCTTTATCAGAATCATCCATTTCAGAGTCATCAGATATGTCGTGGAATAGCAGCAGAATGGAGGAGACTCAGTGTTAGCAGGCTCAGAGTCAGCAATGGAGGGGAGAATTGGAGGAAAATGGGAAGAATTGTCAACCAAGAGCGTCTCTGACTCTAGGTTGACTGTTCTTTTCCTTCCTGTCCCTTGGGATCAGCTCCTTCAACTCAAGGATTGGTGCAGACTCAGGAATGGTGACCTATTTGTCTGCAGTTATGGCAACCCTGGCGGGAAGGGGGATTCTGCAAGTTCATGATAAGGATACACAGACCACGTGAAGAAAAACCAGATGTAGAAGCAGCTCAATTCTCCTGCACAATTGTCCCAGAATGGGCAAGGTGCATATCATGCAATAGTGTCTTTATGCTCTTCATAAAAGAAAGCATGGCTTTATGGGCCTTGAAGTGAAGACACAGGAGCTGGTTAACCTTGAGGTCTTGAGCGCAATCCATGTATGCTTCATGTGCAGTCAAGTGGCAGCTTATAATCAGTTGTTGTCCTTCCATATAGAATCTATCTGCAAATTCAGCTAGGGTCTCTTTTGGCTTGAAAGCAATGTGCATGAAGGCGTCCCTCTTCACTTCAAAACTAATGTTAACACCAAATTTGTCAATCAGAAGTTGCTTCATATCTTCCCGGGTTTCAATGGGGGACAGTTCTGGCACTACTACCTCTTGATAGGTTGGATGTAGACATGTCAGAATGTGTTCCTTCTTAACCTCATCTGAGGCCCTTCTCATGGCAGTTTTGTAGATAGTTAGGAAAGCTGCAATGGCCGAGGTTTTGGGGTTGAAGACTTGCTTAAAGGTAGGCTTGAATTGAGCTTCTGGATCTGGGCCATCATTGTTGAAATCAAGTACATTTATATGTGGGGAGAATTCTATTACAGATGCAGTGGGGGGCTGGCTGGCCCACAGCTGGCAGATACTTTCTTCAAGGGTAGTCAAGGTTTCAGTAGTGCAGGTGCCTGTATTATTAGCTAGGGTGGTCTGTTGCTCAGTATCATTCAGGTGCTGGCCCTAAGCTGTTACTATCAAGGACAGTTCAGCCAGTTGGGAAGTAAGAGACAGACCCACCAAAAGGCAAGGGGAAAACCTATTATTTACTAAATCAATCACTTCAATCATTTTTTGGAAGTCTTTATCAAGCTTAGAGTGATCTTGCTTCATGATTTCCACTTCATTGGCTAGAGCTATCAACTCTCTAGCACAATGAATGTGGGTAGCTCCTGAAAAGCCAGGGCAACAGCCATCTTCACTCACAACTCCAGGTGGACTAACAACAGATGCCATTGCCTTACGCAAAGTAGCAACCTCTTGTTGTAAGTCAGCAACCTGAGTTGTCAGAATAAGCACTTGAGGATCAGGCTGAGGGGCTTCAGGAGGGCAATCCTGACTGCAGGTAGATGCTCTTAACTCTCAAATGGCCTCTCAGAGTCTCTGAACTCTATCTGCTAACTCTTTGGATGGAGGAGAAGGCAGGACATCTGCTTTGGAGGCAGACAGTTCATTTACTTGAGTCTGGAGTTTGGCAATGGTAGCAGCAGTAACAGCCCTTTCTTAATTGAATTCCTTACCAAGTTTACATAGGTGCTTTGCAGCATGGATTGCTACTTGCTGTAACTGGTTTAAGGATTAAACACTGAACTTGTTGAGTTGCTTCACAAGTCATTCAAAGTTGGTGAGATAGGAGTTTAGAGTGGAATCTACTTGGGAATGCTAGGGCTGTTCCAACTGGTGGAACTCATGAAGACGCTCTCTGACATACTCAGGGATAGATTGGCACATTCTTTCAATGGAGGTGAACAAGCAAGATTAGAGGTGACAGAGTTGCGCTGATTGTTGGATACCAAGGAAAACAGGGAATGAATCCACAACTGGTAGGCTGTGAACTGATCCTAGTGATAAGTGACGGCGGCTTGCAGCAATGAAATCTCCTGATTGTGGAGCCCAAATACCATTTGATGATGGGCTAAGGCAGGTTGTACAAAGGAGGACAATAAATGTTTAGCGGAGCCAGCTGCTGAGAGGATGTGCTGTGGAAATTGTGGAGCTACAATCTGTGTGTAGTATTCTGCTCAGCTGAACTGAAGCTGGAAGGAAAGGGATGGCTCCATCACAGGCTCTCCCAAGGGCTACCCCCATGACTTGTTCCAAGTCAGGGGTATCCAAAGGGTAGGCCACTAGGTGGGGACCACTCCCAAGGTTCAGCACAGTAGGTACAATAGGCAGATTGGCATTGTCTTCCTTAATAGGAGGACTGGTAATTTCAGGTGAAGTCATCTCTTGTATGGGAGGAGGCAAAGGTCCTGAAAACGTTGTTGCAAAAGAGGTAACCAAGGGGCTTACAGCCCCTGTAGTGAGCACCATTTTTGTTGTGATCTGAGGAGCGGCACAGAGTCACAATGGGAAATCCTAACCTTAGGATTGGTTTTGTACTAAGTCTTGGTTAGAATGACAGGGAAGGCTATGTGATTACCTTGTGGCCCTGATTGAATAATATCTGCTAGACATGGCTAGAGAGGCGCCAAATTATGTGGCAATACAAAGACAAAAATGTGAATAGAACTTAATTTTATTGGAAAATAGGAAATGTATTATATAGTGGTAGACAATACCACAAAACACTACCAGGAAAGTAGGATCACTTGCCACAAGAATGAGTGGGGCAAGTGAGCTGCTGCAGGATCAGGAAGCTGAACAATTTTATTTCCCAATTTAGAGCCAGCCTCATTTTGAAGGGCAAAAGCAAAAGAGAGAGTTTTTCCCTCAAAATAACCCAATGAAGGCAAAATTGAAACATGATGAATGGCAGCATTCATGACAGTATCACAACACTCCTGTATTCAAGCTGCCACAATTTATATAGTATAGGGCCAATGTCAACATATGTGTTATCAATAGAAATCACTAGTCTATTTCAACGTGATGTCCTGGAATTCTGCTGCTCTCACCCCCAATAAAGCTCTAAACCCAAATACAATTTTTAAAAATTTATAGGTCGACCAAAGGAAAATGGGAGCCAAATCTTCGTAAACCACCACTTACTGGAATATTTTTCATCCTTTATATAAAAAAGTAATTTTCTGGGATGAAAATTATTCCATTAAGTTGGTGAGTCCTTCAAAAGAATTTGACAATCACCATTTTACCTTAGGTCTGAATTTACATATATAATTTTTCTACAATATAATACAATCAAATCATCTATATTCAACAAATAAATACATAATTAAAATAAAATTTTCTTTTTGTTAATACATCCCTCTTTCTTGCTATGTTAATTTTTGTTACACATGAAGGTATATAATTGGAATATTATAAAGAACATGAAATAAACTAGCCCAAATAAAATCAGAAAAAAAAATATAAATATTTTTATGTGTTATTCATTCAGTTGGCTTTGCTTTGTTAATTTTTATTATACCTGACAGTATGCCTGCAGAATCACAGAAATAAAGTCAAAATAAATAAAATGAAATCAAAACAAATATTAAAAAATAAATTGCAAAGAAAACATTTGGAATAGCAACTCCTTGATTTTATTGGCTTCTTGGATAGGCACACAGGAAGAGAAAAATCTGTGTGCCCATAGATTTTGGCAACGTTTCAGCTGGGAGGTAATTAACACCAACCTGCAGCAAATAAAACAAGTCCTTAGGCCCAGGTGGCACCCCCTTTTTGACTACTTGTTTGAGCCACCCAAAGACCTCCTTGGTTGGGTTGAGGAATGGGGAATAGGAGGGGAGGAAGAGAAGGTGCAAATTGGAGGTTGCCAATTGTTGGGAGCCAATTTCCACACCAGGCTCAATCACTGGGAATTCTTCTAGAACTTCTGCTACCTTGTGGAGATCAATGTTATCCAGCACAATAATGTTGGTGACACCCAAATGATTACTCCAAGGTGCTCCCAAACCAATTGGAGAAATTCCAGGAATGTCCCACTATTGTGAGAACCCTTAATCATCTGATAGAGTTTTATACCAAGGGGGCCAAGAAGGGCTACCATTGAGTAGGCAACAGACCAGACAGCTGTACACCAGGATATACAGTTCTTTTCATTTTTGGGGACAATGTCACAAGTGACAAGTTCCTTTTAACAATGCATGTGGTAGAATCCCAGATACAGGATTTGAACCCCAAAACCCTGCAGGCTGCCAGCCTGCAGCCCAGTTGCCGGGCTGTCCACATTTTTCTTGGCTTAAACCAGAGCCAAATTTTAATTTGGAGAATCTTCTGAGATCAATCAACCCAGAGTTGCATGAACCAACGCCTCACCTGCAAAAAGATCATGTTAGTCCCACCCTTGAGAGTGTGGGCCTGGCCAACAATTCTGAGATAAATGGGACCACCTCTGGTAAAGAATTGAAGAAGCTATCCATAGAATGCGGGCTGCCTGAGGATGAAAAGTCCTGTGGCTCAAAGGAGAAATTTGAGTTTCCCTATTCTGACCCAACCAATGAGGGGTCCCCCAGGCAGGACGCCACCAATGATTTCCAAACCATGGAAGACAGTATCACCCAGCCCGGAAAGGTTTGTAAAAGTTTCTCCATGGCAGATGGGTATACTTATACCCTGGGCTGCCAGGAAGTTGCCCATTGCCATTCTTGCAATAAAGTGACATGAACCTGTAGTTCAACCAGGTTATTCCATATTTGATTTTAGTTCTATTTTATTTGAAGTCTACCTCCTGCAGTTCCATACCTCACATCCATCAACCCCAAGAAACTGTGGACCAACCACCCAAACTATATTGTCCACCAGGAGCTCCCCTTGGCCTGGTACATTTCACTGATATACCCACCCAACCCAAA